>JAJOOR010010316.1:0-22551 GCA_036250505.1 Solanum acaule | reverse complement strand
CCCCTGAACTATTTAATAGTGTATTTTAAAGGTATATATGTGCCCACGTGGACATATTACTATTTATAATTTTGCATTATTTTTTATGTCCACGTGGGCAAATATATATGTTTAAAATACGGTATTAAATAGTCTAGGGAGGTAATAGGTCATCATGAAAGTTTAGTATCGCAACAGCAAATCCGACCAAAGTTGGGGTATTTTTCAGACCCTTATCTCTATATTTTATAAATAATCAACAAATAAAATTAAACGGTAGGGGTAATAAAATAAATTTCAACAACACATAAATCGCTTTCGACGAATGTGTTTTATGCCTACCATCCACAGCTCAGTCAATGTTGAGTATAAAATGAAAAAAATAATTATCTTTTCTTCATATCATAAAAGTAATAAATATATTTTATAATTAGTCGACAAATAAAACTAAACCGAAGGGGAAATAAAGTAATTTCAACAACAAATAAGAAGAGACTGAAATTTACACATAAATCGCATCCGACGCATAAGTTATGCCTTTCATTCACAGCTCAGTCAATGTTGAGTATAAAATGGAAAAAAATAATTATCTTTTCTTGATATGATAAAAGTAATAAATAAAAGAAATAAAAATATTTTATAAATAGTCGACAAATAAAATTAAATGGAAAGCGTAATAAAGTAATTTCAACAACAAATAGGAAGAGACTAAATTTTACACATAAATCGCATTCGTCGAATGCGTTTTATGCATTTCATTCACATCTTAGTCAATGATGAGTATAAAATAGAAATAATAATTATTTTTTCTTAATATGATAAAAGAAATAAATACATTTTATAAATAGTTGACAAATAAAATTAAACGAAAGGGGTAATAAAATAAATTTCAACAATAAATAAGAAGAGACTAAATTTTTCACATAAATCACATTCGACGAATGCATTTTATGCCTTTCATCCACAACTCAGTCAATGTTGAGTATAAAATGGAAAAAATAATTATCTTTTCTTGATATCATAAAAGTAATAAATAAAAGTAACAAATATATTTTATAAATAGTCGACAAATAAAATTAAACGGAAGGGATAATAAAGTAGTTTCAATAACAAATAAGAAGAGTGAATTTTACACATAAATCGCATTCGACGAATGCATTTTATGCCTTTCATTCACAGGTCAGTCAATGTTGAGTATAAAATGGAAAAACTAATTTTCTTTTCTTGATATGATAAAAGTAATAAATATATTTTATAAATAGTCGACAAACAAAATTAAACGGAAGGGGTAATAAAGTAATTTAAACAACAAATAAGAAGAGACTGAATTTTACACGTATATCGCATTCAACGAATGCGTTTTATGCCTTTCATTCACATCTCAGTCAATGTTGAGTATAAAATGGAAAAAATTCTTAATATGATAAAAGAAATAAATACATTTTATAAATAGTCGACAAATAAAATTAAACGGAAGGGGTAATAAAGTAGTTTCAACAACAAATAAGAAGAGACTTAATTTTACACATAACTCACATTCGACGAATGCGGTTTATGCCTTCATTCACAGCTAAGTCAATGTTGAGTATAAAATGGATAAAATAATTATCTTTTCTTAATATGATAAAAGTTATAAATAAAAGAAATAAATATATTTTATAAATAGTAGACAAATAAAATTAAGCGGAATGGGTAATTAGCGGATATATTACCCCAACCATAAAAGAAATAAATATATTTTACAAAGAATTCGATATCAAGTCTAATTTTTAAAACAATATCAATACGTAGAAATCACCCCAACCATCTACATTTTCAATGAGAATAAGGATATTTGGGTCATTTTTAACAAATCCACTATAATGTTTAATACAAATATGTGCCTATCACTATAAAGGGTAATTAGAGGACTGAAGTTTGCTCTGTCACGTAAATTGTAATTATGGCTAAAATAAATTCTAACCAGTGATTGTAAAGAAAATGGTAAGACAAGGGCCTGATATAGGGGTTCGCATAGGTCGATTCAGTTCCATTTTTATATATTATCGGTTCTGTTTATTGGTTTTCGGTTTTTAAATAAGTTAAACTAATAACCAAACCAATAAGATATGTTTTTATCAATTTTAGTACTTATCGGTTCGGTTTTCAATTTAACCAATAAGAAAAAACATATAAAATAAATATATGACTTGTCTAAAAAATTTGACGCGACAACACAATAATGTAACTTTACAAATGCTCATAACATAGAAACAATAATAACAAGAAAAAATGGTCAAATTCCCCCCAATCTATTACCGGATTCTCAATTACACACTTAAACTTTACAGGGGTCCTATCACCCCCCTGAACTGTTTTAAAATAGAATAAATAAACCATGAATGCTGAGTTGGCTGAGAAAGTGTATTTCACTCTCTCAAAGAGAGTGAAAAGAGAATAAATAGGGTTGCTTTTATGTTTATTTCATATTTTTATTTTATTTTCTTTCTCTTTCTAATTAAATTAAAATAATCTCCCCCAACCCAACCCGACCGCCCCACACTTCTTCTTCTTCTTCACACTCACCCTACACCTCTTTTTCTTTTACACAATTTTGCTTTATTTTTATTTTTCATCACAAATCTCTACAAATATCTTCAGGAATTTTACATATTAACCGTCTATTACATAATCAAAGAACCTTTAAACAAATTTAGTTATCACTCCCAAATCAAAGTAATAAATAAAGAACTCAAAATTCATTTTTTTTACTGGAACCATTTCAAACAAATATAGAATTTTCAATTTCCAACACCTTCACAAGCTTTTCTCTCAAACGTTAATTCTAATTTCACAGTCTTGAATTTAACCACAAATTGGGGTATTTTAGAAATAGGGCATAAAAAATTCAATTGGATTAATTTCAATGTTTTAATTTGGTTTGCTACTTTCACCAACATTAAGAAAAGAAAGAAATTGAATTCAAAATTTATGGCATGCCCATATACTACTTTGGGTATATCCAGGGGCGGACCCACGTTGGTTCCAGGGGGTTCACCCGAACCCCCTCGGCAAAAAATTACACTGTATATATAAGGTAATTTTCTGTATTTATGTGGATATATATATTTTGAACCCCCTCAATGACAAGGAGAAAGAGATAGCCCAGTGGCAGGTTCCCTGAAAATTAAGCCTTATGTTGAGGGCTCGAATCCCTGCATTAGCGTTTTTTTTTTCTTTTTCAGTTTCAGTTTTTTTTTTTTAAGGTTTCAGTTCCGTTTTCACGTTTTTTTTTAGTTTTTTATTTTATAAAGCATGCTAAAAGTGTGGTTTTAAACCCAAAAAAATTCAAGGGTCCGCCACTAAAACTAAATACTACTACTTTTTTGAAATTTTGTTTTGTTGGCTTATATATACACGTTTATACATTTTTTTTTCGAACCCCCTGAACGAAAATCCTGTGTCCGCCACTGGGTATATCCCTTCATAAACCCCCAACATGAGTAAAATGTGTAGCAATGAACTTTGAGAGAAATTGTGGGGAATAAGATAAAGATATTGGTCATAGAAATTTTTACTCGTCGGAAAAAATTTACCGTCTTTTCTCTTGCCGGAATGTCAATGGATGAGAAGTGTGTTTGAAAATGGTGATGTTCTTAATGATAATGGAGGGTTTCAATGGGGCATATAATAATTTTAAAAAATAGGGAAAAATAATTCATTTATTATATTTATTGGGTGGCATTGACATGGTGGTGACGTGGCTCTGACATGGCATGTGCATGTGTTACACCACAATACACATGAGTGACTATGTCATTTTAGGGTGAAATTTATTTCCTTATAAAATAGTTCAGGGGGTAATAGGACCCCCGTGAAGTATGAGTGTGTAGTTGGAAATCCGACCATAGGTTGGAGGAGTTTTTGACCATTTTCTCATAATAACAAACATGAAAAAAATTATACAAGTGTAACACAAAGAGAAATTAAGAGAAATAGGGTTCATACTTTAGATTTTGACGTTTTGTATAATGGGAAGTTGGGAATTCAAAGTCATTGTGAAGTGTGAATTGAAGGCTAAAAGACAAAGACAATAACTAGTAATGTATTGAGATTAATATATAATATTTATGAATAAGTAAAACTATTAAATTACTAGTTTTAATGGGTTATCGGTTTATCCGATAACACAATATTAAAAATCAATGCCGAACTGATAACCCGATAACTTTTTTTTTATAAAACCATTAAAAATTCGTTAACCCAGATCCTACTTCTAATATGGTATATTGATATGGATTATTAATTGTTGACACCCAATTTTGAACCTCCACAATATAAATTAATCATTTCGAGCTCCTTCAATTTTAAACAATTTTAAAATAATTAGTTTTATAAAATTTCAAAATATATATATATATATATATATATATATATATATATAGTTTGCAAGTTATTTTAACTAGTTTTGTCACTTTTCATAATTTTTAGAAAATATATATGTTTTACATAATTATGTATATTTAGCATATTTTATGATTATTCGAAAAACGTTAAAAAAAAAAGATTTTACTTTTACTCAAGTATTTTATTAAATTAATTTTGCCTAAATTAGTGATTTATATTTGGGGTCAATTATTTTATTTCGTTAAGATTAAGAAGCTACTTAATTGATTTATGAAAATTCATCTTGTTAGTGTTAATTAAATCTACCAACTTGCCAATTTAATTCCCATTTTTTTTTCTTTTCCTCCAATTCCCAGGCCCAATTCTTATTAATCCTAAACCCATTACAATAGCAACATAAATACAATTTCAGTAACTCCAATCGACCCGGCCCAAACCCAACTTCCAATCCCAATAGAAACCCAAAAACAACAATGCAATACACCAACACCAACAACAACCCGACCCAGACCCCTGCGTCTTTTCCTTCTTCTCCCTCAACACGCAGAAAAGCAATGGAGACAGACCGAGAAGCAGCAGCCAGGCGATACTCTGCTTCCCTCTGGCTTCTTCTTCAAACGTCCCTATCCACATTAATGTCACAGCAGGCACGCGTATTTCTCCCTTCCTCTTTCGGAATGGGGCAAAAATCTAAGAAAAAAAGGGTCTCTCCAAAATGGTGAAAGACTTTTGAATTTTGAATTGGCCCTTTGAATTCGAAAATCAGCCTCTTTCCCCCCATTCTCCGAACCCTAATTCCCCCCCCCCCCTATATATATTCTCTTCTTATTCACTGTAAAGGGGATTCTTAGGGGGGCGAGTTGGAAATTTTGGTGTTAAAGAAAATAAAAAGAAGAGAAAAAACAAGGAAAGAAGTTGAAAGGAAGGGTTAGAAAAGAGAGGAGTCAAAATTAGTGCGAATAGAGAGTGAAAAGGCAATGGAAGATTAAATACCATTAACGTTCAAAACCATAGATTTTCGAGTCTAGTCCGTAGCTCCTTTCCCGTTCGCTGTTTCGTCAGATTCCGGTGAGGTCGAGGTCGGTGGTTGAAGCATTTTCTCACTCGAAGACCTAATTTCGCCCGAAATACGGTGCATTCTTCTCATCTTTATACTGTATTTTCAGCTTCTTTTATCAATTCTTGGCTAGTTATTCTTAGTGTTGTTGGATTTCCATATGTCAGAATTTAGTTGTGTTGATATTTTTTTTTAGCTGAAAATGTGTTTCCCCTCTGTTTACTATTACGAAGTACTGAGACATTGGCATAACTATTCTATCATGTCTCGCTGCCTAGTGAATGCTGAATCGTTTTTCTGATGTGAAATTAGTTGCTAGTTAATTCTTTTACCGGCAGTGAAATGTTGTCACTAATGTTAAAATGGAATGTTTGTCTCTGGTTACCTGCCTAGATTTCCTTTGGGTTCATAACTCTGTGTTTTCACCATTAAGTTGATTCCCTTTTTGTTTAAGTCAAAATTTCGGATTATAGCATGTCTCAAAATCATGGTAGTTTGAAGGTGGTTATTCAAAAATGACAAATACATGGCTTTATGTGTATGATGTCGACTATTAGAAGCTTACTGCTCTTGTTCTAGTACAGTTCCGAGCGTGCTTCATTAATCGTTTGCCTTAAAAATAGTTTCTAGAATCGTAATTTCTCCAATATAGCTACACTTTTATGACTTTGACCAAAAATGATATGTTTTGTTTTGTTAAGTTAAAATTTGATCTCTTGCGGGTTGTTCGAAATTTCCCCTTCATGTCCATTTGAATTGCTCGTTATGCCGTCTTAGATTGATCTTTATGCCTAACATGGTGTTGAGTTTATTGGCTTTAATGATGGCAGTCTAGCATGCTTGTTTGTTCACTGTGCTTAATATATTAGGAGTGTTTAGAGCCTAAATTATTTGTCCCTGCAGTATGTCTTTTCCATGAGATAAACTTGAAAATATGATATTATTGCATGCTACATTTTGGTTTGTAGTTGTACTTGTATGAATGACATTTTCTCCTGTTTGCACTGCTTAGTTCTTGTTGTGATTAAACATTAGTGGGAGTCATTTTGTTTTCTTTCTGATGTTTAGGCTCCAATACAATGGTATAAATATTCACATCAATACTCCTTATATTGGATATGTGGGTTGTCACTTACGTATTTTTATTTGTTTGTTTCGTCACATGTAAAATTCGCCTCGAGTCCTCATGGGCTTCTCTCATCATCGCATCTTCCTATTGGGCCACAGAGGCTCGGATTTCTTTCTCTTCGGGTCAGTCATCATGGCAAATTAAGGAAGCAAGTGTACAGGTCGGAACGTGACAAATATGGGCTGGACATTCAAAAAAAAAAAAAAGGGGGCTGGTATACACTGGTATACAGATTTTGTATACATGCTATACATGTCAAAACGCAACAAATGCAAGGCCAAAAATTGAAACAAGTGTTTTGGAAGTTGAATTAGGTTATATACATTTGGTATACAGTCTTATATACAAAAAAATGGGTTTGATTCATACGATATACATTGATATACAACCAGTGTATACAAAAACGGGAATTGAGCCTAAGCCCAAAATCAGCAGCGAATTTGGCCCAAGAAGGGCCCAAATTCAATTTCTCCCTACTCTTTAATTATTTAATTATGATTATTTATTGTTTGTTGTGTGATGACTCTAACTTTAAAATTGTTAACTAACCTAATTAAATTCCCCAAACGATAAGTTATTTTCTTTGTATTGGCTTACTTTTAATACATTCTTTTATTTGTTTTTGTATTCATTTATCTTACTAATCAAATATATTGGCCATATTTTATTTTAATTAAATTTTTTGTTCTTTAAAAGATATGATTTGAATGCCTCTTCCTTTAATCATCTTGCTTATTTAAATGGTTTTAAGTTAACACTTTTCTCAAATGAACCAAAAATAAAATTGTGTGTGTTCTCTTTTTACCAATTGATTTAAAATGGTCTCATGCTTTAATTTATTAAATTGGTTCATATTATTATTTTAAAAATGAATTAAATAAATTTTAATTAATCTAGTTTTATTAAAATTCTAATCACTTGTATCACAAGCCAAATGTGTCATTTTGAATTCTTTTCTCTAAAAAAAAAATGTGTCGTTTATCTAATTATTTTCTCAAAATTAATTAAATATTGTAATTTATTTAAATATTCCTATGTTAAATTTCTCAAAAATTAGTCAAATCGCCGATCAACCGCGAGTTAGCGGGTATTGCGAGGGCCTAACACCTTCTCGGAATGTACATTGAACTTCGAGCCCTTTTGTTTTCAATTGATTTTATCTGTTCAAATCTTTTGAGAATCTTAAGTTTTTTCTTGATTTTTACTAAAAAAATTAAGTGGCGACTCTGTTCTTTGGAAATTTGATTTTTCTTAAATTATAAGTTTAATCAATTTTTCGAAAACTAAGTCATTTTTCTTTTATAAATACTTTTAAATAAAACAGAAATGACGATTCTGCTGGGGATCTAATTAAGTTCTAACCATAAGATTTGACTTATTTGACTAATTATATTAATTGTTAAATTGTTTATCTGCTCTCAACATGTTTAATTTTTTATAACTGTCATTGCATTCATGACATCTTCCTATTATATGTATAGTATATTAAGGACGATTTCTGCATAATCGCAGCCGAGCTTTTTATGTTCAACTCTTTTTCTGAAGGATCGGCAATTTATTGGTACGTCATGCGTTCAATGGTTGTCGTGAATTCCAGCCTAAGTTGTCCACTTGGGTTCCTGGTCTTTCAAAGCCACTCTTAGTCAACTAGCGTAGAGCAAAACCAACTCCCAATTTTTAGCGCATTTTGAACTAGGTGGACCCAACACCTAAGCTGTATTGGGCCCATTAGAAGCCCACCTTGTGTCTCTTTGACCCATTTTGGTCAATAAAAGACAATCATACCTATGTGTTTTAATTGAAGGATGTGTATGTCATTTTTAAACAAATCAATTATCAAGTGGGGGTGGGGGTTAACTTACCTTTGTTTGTTTTTCTTGTAGGATGAGTCCGACGTTTGAGCCGTTGAGAACCCGAATGGTGACTATACTTGATCCTTACCTCCAAGTTTGATGGAAATTCATGAACAAGGAAGATAAGAAGAAAGTTCAGAGACACATAGGCCATCTCCCGTCATTAATGGATATGGTGGCTTACCCCGATTTGATTGGAACGATGGTGAAATTTTGGGACAGCGACAACATGGTATTTCGATTTGGGGAAGTAGAGTTGACCCCGACTATAGATGAAGTTCTTGCAAGTTACGAGAGCGTCGGCATGTGCAATAAGAGGAAACACCAACCCGATACTGATCTTCTCTTTCCAAAAGTATGGGATTTTGCCGAAATCAAAGAAAAATTGTCGCTCGTCAAAGCTGAATGGATGGACAGGCTGCCCGAGTCAAATATTCCACTTCGGAAGTTGTATTATCGATTTCGACGCGCAAGAGCTTACGAGAAGTTTAAAGAAGAGTTTGTTTCGAAAGAAAAATGGAAGGAAACACACCTCCTCGCTTTTGCGATATGTCTACTTGGGACAATGGTGTTTCCCCAAGGACCAAACTACACTATCCATCCAAGTGTAGTAATGGTTACTCATGCTATTTTTAATGGAGTAGGCTACGGGTCTGCAAGAAAGTACTACAATTTGGCCCCTATGATCCTTGCTGATATTTACAGGGCATTGGATAGATGCAAAAGCGACACACGTTTCTTTCAAGGGTGCAACCTGATACTTCAATGGTGGATGATAAGACACTTAATCAAAGCTCATGATCCAACCGAACCAGATCCCTTGGAAAGACCAAAAAGACTCGAAAGTCACGATTGGTGGGTGCAACGTAATCATTTCAACAGGACTGGAGGCCAAGAGTTTTGGTACTCGAGACTTCAGAGTTTGAGAGAGGAAAATGTGCAGTGGTCTATCCAATGCTTGGTAGTAACAAAACAAATCGTGATCCGAAGTGGAAAGGCCCCCTACTTGATATTTGCTGGGTTGAGAGAAACTCGGCCATATGCTCCTTCTCGAGTACTTAGACAACTAGGAGGGAAACAAGAGCTTCCTCAGATCGAAGATATGACAAGATTTGTGACGGATCATGAAAATGGGGAAATTGCTTTTACTAAAAAGATGCTTCAATTATGGAAGACTCGAAGGGTATTGGGTGAGCCGGTGCCAAATAAGTTTCGTCCGGAATGTTCTAAGGATTACAAAGAATGGTTAAAGAAGAGTCTCGCCGGAACTATCGAACCCGGTCCAAACGTTCCCCATATTATTGCAGATGTTGGAGTCAAGCATCAAATCCGGCTTCATCAACTCCAAGAGAAGTTTTGATAGGAATGAGTTAGAGCATCAACGTCGACACTCAGAAGACGCCAAAGTCATAGCTCAGTTGAAGCAAGAGCTACAAAAATCCAGGAAATGTATGTCAGAATTAGATGATAGCATGGAGCAACAGATTCAGTCGATCGAGAGGTTGAGACATCAAGAAGGGGCTCGGTTGGCAAGAGATCACCTATGGGCGAACAAATATGCTATGTGGGAAGAGGTCAGCATAGCCAAGAGGAGCAGACTTGGTGAAAGATCAGGTTGAGCTTGGAGTTTGTTATCATCCCCTGCGTGGGACTGCTTTATTTGTACTCTGTCTTGTAATTTATTTTTCGAACTCTTTTCCCCAATTTTATGTTTGTCAAACATTTTTGAACGTTATTAATGAAATATTTTGGGGATAATGAATTGGCTTAAAAAGACATATATATCCTTCAATTCGCTAGGCCTACCCTTGGCACAAAAGGGTCACATGCATGTTTAGGACGCGATATTTGTCTGTTTACTTGTGTGCTTTAACTGTTTATGTGGTACGTTGCTTTGAATGAGGACATCCTTAGCCCACTCCTTTTCAAAATTTCCAAAAATTCCTACAATATCAAATACAAGTCACTACCAAAATGTCCGACCAAACTTCCATGAGTCTTGAGTTTCTCGGCCAAAAATAAAATCCCAATACCAAATCCTAAAATATTACTCTATCATCTCAAGAAAGGTGAAATTGCTGCTAAGATGGAAAAAGGCAAGGGTATCGACATAGAGCTAACCGAGGAGGATTTGAGGATGAAATTGCAGCGGCTCAGACGAGAGATCCAAGAAACCAGAGAAAGGAGAATAGAAGTGGAGTTTTCCACCGCGGTCGCACAAGTAACAAATGCGGCACTAGATGCGGAATTGGCAGCAAAGAGGACGAAATGTGATGCTATAAGTAAAAGAACAGTTGTTGTGCGAAAGGAACATGACGTCTTCAAGAATTACATAACTATGAGACTTCAAAAGATACGCGGGAAATGCTATTTCTTCAATCAAGAAGCAAATAGTGGTCCCGAAGACACTCACCCTGGAGCTACTGAAGAAGATGCCGATGAGGAAATCATCTATATGCCTCCCTTCCTGGGACGTCTGAAAGGAGGAGACCAAAAGATCACTCTCCCGGCTTATGAGCAGACACAAGAGTCGTGTCGTGTGCTCTCATTTACGAGCACCTTAAGGCGTCAGGTATGCTGAAGCCTCTCGAAGGAACCACTTTTGGGTTTGGGCATGAAAGCTCTCAAAAGACATGTGTCTACCACCCGAACCAAAGAGGACACACTATAGAGGAATGTGTGGAGCTTAAGGCAGCAATCCGCAACCTGATCAACATTGGAGAGATACCGTATATGTGGGGTGAGAACACCGTCCTTACCTGTGACCAACCGGAGCCCAGTATGCCGGTCACTAAGCACACTTTGTTTTATTGTCACTACTTCACGCCTTTCAAGAAAACATTGCTGAATATCTACAGTCTGTTAGTTCGAAAAGGAGTCTTGGCGTCTATCGGGAAGGACAACGAAGCAATCGATCCAGTTGGAATTGAGATCTGGAAACCCTTTCCTTATTATGATGCCATAGATCACAACATTGGAAGGTGCCTCAGGTTTCATTATGACGTGGAATCCCTTGTCAACATGGGAAAGATTCAAGTTGAGTTTGTCCCCCATGGCTAATACGACTGTCAGAGGAAGAAGTTTCGGTGAAGGCACCATCTATCTTTTAGGAGCTTTCTTATCTGTTTTTCACTTTCCTTGTAATCACCAGAAATGAATGAATGAAAATGAAAATTTCCTTTGTATTCGAACTACGTAGGGCCTGAATTATTACGCCCTTTTAAATGGCCAAAGTCCCTCTATTGCTCCACCACTACTGCAAAAAACCACTTTCCAAATACTGGTCCCTAACGAGCATGACGTCCATGGTTCGGAGCTTGACCACTATGAGGAGAGGGAGAGAGAGTGGAGGTCAAAGGAAGAGACCGCCAAGATAGATATGAAGGAGGAAATTAGAAAAGCCATGAAGGAGTTGAACTGCATTCCTGAGGTAGCCGAGTTGAGTTACGAAAACCTGTGCATTCATCCGAATTTGGACCTCCCAGAAGGGTTCAAGGTGCCAAAATTCGACATCTTCGGATGAATGGGGAACCCCTTAGCACACTTGAGGGCCTACTGTGACCAACTCGTAGGAGTTGGGAGAGACGAATCTTTGTTAATACGACTTTTTAGCCGAAGTCTGAGCAGAGAGGCTCTAGAATGGTTTACGTCTCATGAAATGAGACAGTGGTCTAGCTGGAATGCTCTGGCTAAGGACTTCATCGAACGATTCGCCTACAATGTGGAGATCGTTCCTGATCGTTACTCTTTGGAGAAGATGAAGCAGAAGTCGACCGAAAGTTACAGAGAATTCGCGTATAGATGGCGAAAGGAGGCAACTAGAGTTAGACCTCCTATGTCAGAAAAGGAAATTGTCGAAGTGTTTGTGCGGGTGCAAGAGCCCGAATATTATGACAGAATCATGTTACTCGTTGGAGCAAAATTTGCTGAGATAGTCAAAGTAGGTGAGACTATCGAAGATGGATTGAGAATCGAAAAGATTGGCCGTGTTGCTGCCTCGCTCGGATCATCGGGCTTGTTGAAGAAGAAAAGAGAGGATGTGCCCTCTATCTCTTATGAGGGGAAGAAGACCCCAAGGAAATCATCATCATACCAAGGTCATTCTCGACCTTCACAGAGTTCGTACCCAGCTTGTTATGCACAGGCTGACTACCAAAATACCCCTCCCACTAGTTACCAAAATACTCCCCCTCCTAGCTACCAAACTTCCCCTACTATCTACCAAACTCCCCCTCCAGTTTACCAGACTCCATCTCATCACTACCGAAATGCCGCCCCTAACTGTGCCAACATTCAGACAAATTACCAAACGCCTCCCCCAATGTACCAAACCCCAGCTCCACTTTACCAAAATACCCCCTCGAACTACCAAGCTCCACAACCAAACTACCAAACCAACTCATATTCCAGATATCAAGCCCCCCATCCGAACACTCCAAATCATCGTCAAATGCCTCCTCCTCAACAAGGCAATTACGATCCCCCCCGTCCTAGATTTGAGAAGAAGCCCACTAGAACTTTCACTCCGCTTATTGAAAGCCGAACAAAGCTGTTCGAGCGATTAACTGCGGCAGGATATATTAATCCAGTGGGGCCCAAGTCGGTTGACACTAGCTCAAAGTTTTACAGACCTGATCAGAGGTGCGCGTATCACTCCAACAATGTTGGACATGATACCGAGGATTGTATCAACCTGAAACATAAGATCCAAGACTTGATTGACCAGAATGTGGTCTCTCTTCAGACAGTCGCGCCCAATGTCAATAGTAATCCTTTGCCAAATCATGGAGGTGCCACTATCAATATGATAGAGAGAGATGATGACTGGTGCGTGATGAAGGCAATAGTTTCGATTGCTCCTGATGAACTGGAAATGGTTGTAGCTTCGTTGAGCATCAGAGAGAAGAAAGAGTTTGTGATTCTGACACCCGAGAAGACTGTTGCCTTGGTGCCACAAGAAACTCTTACCCAACCAAAGTTTGTGATTGAAACGGCTGTTACCCAGGGTATGGCCAGATCTGGTAGGTGCTACACACCGAAATAGTTAGCTCAAGGAGGGCAGAAGAAGGACTAAACAAAAAGGCCGATCAGTGAAGCCGAGGCCGAGGAGTTCTGGAGAAAAATGCAGCCGAAAGATTATTCGATTGTGAAGCATTTGGAGAACACGCCGGCTCAGATCTCTGTGTGGGCCTTATTGATGTGTTCACAGTTACATAGGTAGGCTCTGATGAGGGCTTTGGATGATACTTATGTGCCTGTGGGTACTAACAGTGACAATCTAGCAGCCATGATAAACCAGGTCATCCGAGGACACCGAATCAGTTTTTACGACGAAGAGTTCCCCTTTGAGGGGAGGATACACAACAAAGCTCTGCACGTCACCACCATGTGTCGAGACAAGATAATAAATTGTGTCTTTGTCGATGACAGATCTGGTCGTAATATTTGCCCACTTTCGACTCTGTGGCAGCTAAAATTTGATTTGGGAAAGCTTTACTAGAACTAAGTCAATGTGAGCGCTTTTGATGGAGTGCAAAGAGACACATTGGGTGCGATGAACTTAGATATTTAGGTGGGTCCTGCGGAATTCAACGTCGAGTTCCAGGTATTGGATATCAACACCAGTTACAACCTGCTTCTGGGAAGACCGTTCATTCATATGGCTGGGGCTGTGCCGTCTACCCTTCACCAACTAATGAAGTTTGTTTGGAAAGACCAGGAATTGGTCATTTGTGGTGTAGGGAGTCATTCCAATGGGTATGCACCGATCGTTGATGATGTCTCTTGAGGTTGTGATTTCTACACGGTGGAGCAGGTAAATGCCACCGGTGATAACTTGGCTCCACAGCCTCCTATGCCTACCGAGTACAAGATGATTGCTACCGTCGTGCTCCAGAATGGTTTCGAACCAGGTTTTACATTAGGGAAGCACTTTCAAGGAATCGTGGAGTCTATCCAAATTCCCGCCAAAAGAACAAAGTTTGGTTTGGGTTATGTCCCCACAGAGGCTTATGAAGCAGAGATGAAGAACAAGAGTGTTGATCAAGCATTGGCCAGGACAATTCCTCATCTGTACCAGTCATTTTTGGTAGGAGAAAATGTCAACGATGGTGGTCTCGGGGAAGGAATCTGGGGCCTTTTTGAGGAGATTGATGCGGTCATCGAAGAAGAGGCTGGGACATCAAGCATCCATGATGCAGAACCTGAGGAGCGATTGCAGAACTGGACCTCCACACCACTTCTGATTTCCCGCTCATCTGGGTAGAAAAGACATGTGTTTTTGTTTATTTTTAAATCGGTGGTAGTTCGGAAGAGGCCCGAGACCCACCCTTTATGCGATTTTATTTGTTTGAAGTCTTTAAATTCCCTTGCGGTGTTTGAAAAAAAAAAAAGCAAAATGTCCCTCGGCCATGGCTAAAGTTTGTGCTTTTCTTTCCAATTTAAATGAAAGCCTCTTTTATCAAAGAATTCTTTATTTATCTGTTTATATCTTACTTTCCTAACTTTGTTTGTTTATGAATTCAGTAATATTAATTTAAAACCTGCCAATGTTATGTCATGTCATGAACCGAGTAAACGAAATGAGGCAGGTGATGATGAGTGTGAGGAATATGAAGAAGAAAATGAGGTACCCAAACATGTTGCTGAGGAGTTTCGACAATTCGAGAATCAACACAAGCCAAATCTTAAAGAAACTAAAACTGTGAATATCGAATATGAGTAATGTGTCAAAGAAGTCAGAATTAGTGTCATTCTGACTGAAGCCCAAAGAACAGACCTGGTTCGTTTGCTCAGGGAGTACATTGATGTATTTGCCTGGTCTTATAAAGGTATGCCAGGGCTGAGCACGAATATGGTGTCCCACAAGTTGCCGATCAATCCAGATTTCAGTCCAGTAAAACAAAAGACTCGAAAATTCAAGCCTGAGTTGAGTTTGAAGATCAAAGAGGAGATTACAAAACAGATCGAGTCTCAAGTAGTGGAAGTGACGCAATATTCGATTTGGTTAGCCAATGTTGTTCCGGTTGCCAAGAAAGACGGAAAGATCAGAATTTGTGTTGACTACAGAGATCTCAACAAAGCTAGCCCGAAAGATAATTTTTCATTGCCAAACATTCACATCCTCATTGATAACTGTGCTAAGCATGAGATGCAGTCATTTGTGGATTGTTATGCGGGTTACCACCAGATCCTGATGGATGAAGAAGATGTAGAAAAAATAGCTTTCATTACGCCTTGGGGTGTATATCATTATCGGGTGATGCCGTTTGGTCTCAAAAATGCCGGTGCTACTTACATGAGGGCTATGACGACCATCTTTCATGATATGATTCACAAGGAGATCGAGGTGTATGTAGATGATATCATAATCAAGTCCCGCGAGAATTCGAATCACTTGACTCACTTGAGGAAATGTTTTGATCATTTACGCCGATACAATTTGAAGTGAAATCCCGCCAAGTGTGCTTTTGGAGTGCCAGCTGGCAAGTTTTTGGGATTTATAGTCAGTAGGAGGGGCATTGAGCTTGACCTTTCCAAGATCAAGGGGATCAAGGGGATCCAGGAATTACCTCCTCCGAAGACCAAGAAAGAGGTGATGAGTTTTTTGGGAAGGTTGAACTACATCAGTCGGTTCATAGCTCAATCTACCGTGGTGTGTGGGCCCATCTTTAAGTTATTGAAAAAAGATGCCTCGACCAAGTGGACCGGAGAATGTCAAACTGTTTTTAATGCCATGAAGAACTATTTGTCCAATCCGCCGGTGTTGGTCCCTCCGCGAGAAGGGAGTCCGTTATTGCTATATTTGTCGATCTCGGATAATGCATTGGGATGCGTGCTTGGTCAATATGATGAGACTGGGAAGAAGGAGCGAGCCATTTATTACTTGAGCAAAAAGTTCACTCCATATGAGGCTCGTTACACTCTTTTGGAGAGAACATGTTGTGTTTTGACTTGGATCGCTCAAAAGTTGAGACATTATTTGTCTTCTTATACCACATACCTTATTTCTAGGATGGACCCGTTGAAGTACATTTTCCAGAAAGCAATGCCGACCGGGAAGTTGGCTAAATGGCAAATGCTTTTGAGTGAGTTTGACATTGTGTATGTGACTCAAAAGGCAATAAAAGCACAAGCCTTAGCTGATCATCTTGCGGAGAGTGTGGGTGAGGATATTTCTGAAGCGTACCTTGGTTGGAGAGTGTTCTTTGATGGAGCGGCGAATCATCAATGGAAAGGAATCAGAGCGGTCTTAGTGTCAGAAACCGATCAGCACTATCCTATGGCGGCTAAATTCTGATTTAAATGCACGAACAACATGGCTAAGTATGAAGCTTGCATCCTCGGTCTGAAGATGGCAATTGATATGAATGTTCACGAGTTGGTGGTTATTGGAGATTTAGATTTGCTGATTTATCAGGTTCAAGGAGAATGGACCGTAAAGAACCCAAAGATCACACCGTACGTGTAATATATTCAGAAGTTGTGCAAAAGATTGAGTTCAGACACACTCCCAGGACACAGAATGAGTTGGCTGATGCTCTTGCCACCATCGCCTCAATGATTAAACATCCAGATACAAGTTATATTGATCCAGTGGATATAGAGGTAAAAAAGCAGCCTGTCCATTGTTCGCATATTGAAGCGGAACCAGATGGTCTGCCTTGGTATTTTGACATCACGAAGTATTTAGAGGACGGGACTTATCTTGAGAATGCAACGTTCAATAAGAAGAAGTCAATACGCCGTATGGCCCTCAATTTCTTTGCAAGTGGGGAAATCCTTTACAAGAGGACTCCAGATTTAGGTCTTCTCAGATGCGTTGATGCTAATGAAGCTGCAATGCTTCTGGACCAGATACATGCCGGAGTTTGTGGTACTCACATGATTGGACTCACTTTGGCGAGGAAGATCCTTCGCGCCGGTTATTTTTGGATGACTATGGAGCATGACTATTGCAAGTTTGTGCAGAAGTGTCATAAATGTCAAGTGCATGGAGATTTGATTCGTGTCCCGCCCCATGAACTCAATGCTATGAGTTCCCCTTGGCCATTTGTAGCTTGGGGCATGGATCTCATTGGTCCGATAGAGCCAGCCGCCTCTAACGGACACATATTTATTTTGGTTGCCATTGACTACTTCACCAATTGGGTGGAAGCAGCTTCGTATAAGTCGGTGACCAAGAAGGTTGTAGCTGATTTTGTTCGCAACAATTTGATATGTAGGTTTGGAGTGCCAGAATCCATCATTACTGATAATGGAGCGAATCTCAACAGTCACTTGATGAGAGAGATATGTGAATAATTGAAGATTACTCACCGGAACTCAACCACCTATCGTCCCAAATGAATGGAGCCGTAGAAGTTACCAACAAGAACATAAAGAATATTTTGAGGAAATTGATTGATAATCGCAGAGGTTGGCACGAGATGTTGCCATATGCTTTGCTGGGTTACCGAACGACTGTCAGAACATCAGTTGGAGCTACTCCGTATCTGCTGGTATATGGAACAGAAGCAGTTATACTTGCAGAAGTTGAAATACCTTCATTGAGAATCATTCAAGAAGCTGAATTGAACGATGTTGAATGGGTCCGCAAACGGATTGATCAGTTAACGTTGATTGATGAGAAGAGAATGGTTGTTGTTTGTCATGGACAACTGTATCGATAGAGAATGATTCGTGCTTTCCACAAGAAGGTAAGAGACAGGATATTTGAAATCAGCCAGTTGGTTCTCAAACGCATTTTCCCTCATCAGGATGAGTACAAAGGAAAATTTGCACCAAATTGGCAAGGACCCTACATGGTTCGCAAAGTGTTATCTGGAGGTGCCTTGGTCCTGTCGGAGATGGATGGCACCGAATGGACGAAACCGATCAACTCAGATACTGTCAAGAGATACTACGTGTAAAGTTTTAGTTCGTACTTTCTGTCATTTCCTTGTAATCGTTCTATTTTCTTGTAATCGCTTCATTTAAAAATTGTATCCCCTTTGTAATGAACTACGTCTGACCTGAATTTTCAAAAATGAGATACGTAGGCGGCCTATGTCGGCCTCGGTCACTCATTTATCCCGTTTTAATATTTCTTTGTAAATGAACTACGTTTGACCTGAATTCTCAAGAATGAGATACGTAGGCGGCCTATGTCGGCCTCGGTCACCCCTTTATTCCTTTTTAATATTTTTCCTCGTATATGAACTACGTTCGACCTGAATTCTCAAGAATGAGATACGTAGGCGGCCTATGTCCGCCTCGGTCGATTTATTTGTAAATATCTTATTTTGTTAATCCTCGAGAGGGGGAACTACGTTTGACCTGATTCCTGCCTCAACGGGATACGTAGGCGCCACAAGGGCTCAGTCATATCTCCCGTAAGATTTCTATTATTCCTTTACAATAGAAGTTGGGACAGAATTTTTGAAAAGGACTCAAAAATTCTCAGGGAAAAGATCTCTCCAACAAAGTCGAGACTGAAGTTACTTTGAAATTTGCAACTGGGACAGAATTTTTGAGAAGATCTCAAAAATTCCATGATTTGCTTACCAATGGTTAAAGATAAACTAAGACAGTTAACTGGGACATAAATTTTTGAGAATGACCTCAAAAATTTCAATAAGGTTCATCGGCAGTTTAGAAAAACTTTGAATTCTTCCCAACAAGTAATCAGATAGATCTCGAGACATCACTCCAAAGGTGTTCATTAAACTTGACGTGACATAACACTTGGCAGTGACTTTTTCCAAACATTACGTTTGAAAATCTATTTTCCTTATAAGCTTTGCCTTCATGTTTTAGTTATTTTTGCATAAAAATATTTTGTCTTATCTATCAAGAGGCGTGAGATCAGAGAAATCAACCGGTGATAACAGGATAAGGAGCAGACAACCGAAGAGATCGACACAGTTCAGTTCTTTTTTAAACTAACAATTTTTTCTGTGGATGCAGGTCTACAGGTTTGTCTCAAAGTCAGCATATTCTTTCATTCAATGAATGCGGAGAAGTCAAAAGGGCGAAGATATTGGAATATGAATAACATTATTTCGTTCAATTCCCAACAAGGCGAAGTCCATAATGAACGTACAACTATGTTCAGAGATGGAATGAACGAAAGCCACAAAGAGAGCAATATTATTATTTTTCAGCAACTAAAGATATTTGGAAGACGTTTATCTGCATTATATTATTAGTTATGATAATATTTCCTACCCGGAGGGTCATTTATATCGTATTGTCAAATGAGATGATACCACTACTCCGATGGCAATTTTTATTATATTGTCAATTGAGATGATACCGCCACCCAAAAAATACCCCAGAAGATCACTTATGTTGCTTAATGAAGCATTATCTTCGTTCGGTATCGGGGACGGCGTCATAAAGAGAAAGAGTCATGCATCGCGAGAAAAGAGATTTATGCATTGCAGGAGAAGATTTATGCATTGCATGAGAATTCCTGCATCACGGGAAAAGATTCATGCATCGCGGGAAAAGATCATGCATTGCAAGAGAAAAAAGATCATGCATTGCGAGAGAAAGAAGTCATGCATTGCGAGAAAATGTCATGCATTGCGGGAAAAATATTATGCATAGCAAGAGAGAAAAGTCATGCATCGCGAGAAAGAGATTTATGCATAGCAAGAAGAAGAAGTCGTGCATTGCAAGAGAAGGAAATCATGCATCGCGGAGAAGTCATGCATAACAAGAGAAAAAAGTTATGTATTGCGGAAAAGTCATGCATAGCGGAGAAGTCATGCATAACAAGAGAAAAAAGTCATGTATTGCGGAAAAGTCATGCATAGCAAGAGAAAGAAGTCATGCATCGCGGAGAAATCATGCATTGCAAAAGGAGAAGTCATGCCTAGCAAGAGAAGGAAATCATGCATTGCAAGATAAGTCATGCATATCAAGAGAAGGAAATCATGCATTGGAGAAAGGAAGTCATGCATCGCGGAAAAGAAGGTCATGCATCGCGGGGAAAATTTTCATGCATCGCAAGAAAATCAACATCAGTTGCATCATCCTCTTTGCAAAACGACATCAAGAGACCTATCAACATATTACATCAGCCTATTTTATTACTTTAACATCAAAGGAAGAGTATATCGAAGATTATATTACAAATATAAGACACAAACTTTATTTGTTTTACGTCAAACCCCACGAAGTTGACGTCAAATGTTCAAGGAGAGAAATTAAATGTCAACAAGGTGAAAGACACCATCTCTCCATTTGAATTGCATTTTTATGCTAATGAGTTTTATCTCAATTTTTGTCGAAAGCATCCGAGAGGATGAATTCTCAAAACAAACCACAGGTGCGGACGACATCAAAATGATGCAGCACAACGTGAAACTTTTTCTTAGCAGCGAACTGGGACATAGTCCAAAGAGGAGTGTCAAACTCTTAGGACGCGAGCAGATGAGCGACTTCCACCACAATCAAACCACACCCCTATCAGGAGGCATGTGGGTTTTTCTTAGGTTTGTCAGTTTCGCTTTCGAAAATTTTTGGTCTCTACCGAAAGCGGCTTTCCAATCTGAGTGATGATGCACCAAGAGCTTTGGGAATAATGTCTGTGTAGGTTCTTAATCATGGGTGTGAAGCGCGCCACATTCATGACTAAGAGGTTACAAGCCTCCTTTTCATACTCGATTTATTTTGTCACTCCTCCTGAACCAAAAGATATTTTGGCATAATAGATTTCCTTTTTAACCGATTGAGTGAAACTGCAAGCAGCCTGATTCCTTGAGTTGAGGGATATGTAGGCAGAATCGATATTGAAACTCGGCTGTACTTTTACATTCTCGCTTAAATCTCACTCCTGAGCGTTTCGGTCTCTCCATAATTTGATATCGGGATTACTTTTGAATTCTTTCAAAATCGTTCGTCAAATCAAGCGTATCGAACTACAAGTGGCCTGAATTCTCATATAGCTTGAGATATGTAGGAAACCCATTTCCAGGGTTCGGCCATAATTTCTAAAGTCCGTACCAAAAGCTCTTTTTCTAAAGGATGAAGATGTGGTCGGTCAAAATTGGATTTGTCAGTTTCATTTACCTCAGATTTCTTTCATCAATCCAAGTCAAACGAGGGACAGTTGTTGACACCTAATTTTGAACCTCCACAATATAAATTAATCATTTCGAGCTTCTTCAATTTTAAACGATTTTAAAATAATTAGTTTTATAAAATTTCAAAATAAAAAAAAAATATATAGTTTGCAAGTTATTTTAACTAGTTTTGTCACTTTTCATAATTTTTAGATAATATATATTTTACATAATTATGTATAATTAATATATTTTATGATTATTCGAAAATCGTTAAAAAAAAGATTTTACTTTTACTCAAGTATTTTATTAAATTAAATTTGCCTAAATTAGTGATTTATATTTGGAGTCAATTATTTTATTTCTTTAAGATTAAGAAGCTACTCAATTAATTTATGAAAATTCATCTTGTTAGTGTTAATTAAATCCACCAACATGTCAATTTAATTCCCATTTTTTTTTCTTTTCCTCCAATTCTCAGGCCCAATTCTTATTAATCCTAAACCCATTACAATAACAACATAAATACAATTCCAACAACTCCAATCGACCCGGCCCAAACACAACTTCCAATCCCAATAGAAACCCAAAAACAGCAATGCAATACACCAAGACCAACAGCAACCCGACCCAGACCCCTGCTTCTCTCTCAACACGCAGAAAAGCAACGGAGACAGACCGAAAAGCAACAGCTAGGCGATACTCTGCTTCCCTTTGGCTTCTTCTTCAAACGACCCTAAGGGTGGCAACGGAACTGGGAGGTTCCGATTTCGGTCCGTTCCGGTCCGTTACCGGTTCCGTCTCGGTTCCGAATAGTGCCGGTTATATCCGGACTTGTTCCGGTCCGGGAGGGGTAACGGGACGGAAACCGGGATTTACCGGTCCGTCCCGGTCCGGTTAGTCCCGGTTCCGTCCCGGTCCGGTCCGGTTCCGGTCCGGTTCGAAACTTTTTTTTTTTTTTTTTTTTAATCTGAAAATTTGAAAAATAGCCGTTGAGAGCCGTTGGGCAACGGCTTTTGGGCCCCACCAACGGCTCTTTCACCCCATAACCCCCCATTTACACCTCCCTACCCCCCAAACTTTTTTTAATACCCC
>JAJOOR010010314.1:0-12726 GCA_036250505.1 Solanum acaule | reverse complement strand
CCACGGTCCGTGGATGGGCAAGCGTAGGTGCTGCCAACTTTCCAGCCCTCTAGTTTTAGGTTTGTGTTTTGGAGTTTAGTTGATTGATTGATTAAGGGATTATGAGGTTGTTTAGTTAGTTAGTTAATGACCCTTTTAAGCTAAAAAGACCCTAAACTAAACCATGGAATCGTTTGGAAACTAGACCCCCAAAAGAGTCCCCCAAACAGTTGCAAGAAAACAGCTTTTTGGAGGTGACCTACGGATGGCCATTGACGCCCCGTCAATCATGAACGTCAGTCCATACTTAGTTTTTTTAGAGACCTGCAACATTTACACTCCCAAACCCAAACCACGAACCATTAATCAATTGACGGTCCGTGGATGGCCAACGTAGATGCTGCCAGTTTTCAGCTTTTTAGTTATTAGTTGGGAGTTGACTTTCGAGTTAGTTATTTAACTAGGGGTTAAGGGGGTTGGTTAGTGAGTTAATTACCTAACTATAAGACCCCAACCCCATTAACCTAAGTCATTCTAACTCAACACACTAAATCAAATCATAAACTCTCTCAACTCTCTCTCTCAACTCAAGACTCCATTGAAGAAGGTCAAAGCTTCAAGTAGGGCTCAAGAACTGATCTTTTCTCCATAATACTTTGAAGATTAACAAGGTAAGGTTCCTTTTCATTCTTGGGAATCCTTTCCCCAAGAGGTCCTCTCAAATTAAGCTTTCTAAAGTTCCCCAAAAATCTAGGGTTTTACTCCTACACATGGGTCTCTTTCTAAAACGAAATTTATGAATCAATTGTGACTAATTATGATTAGTTAGGGTTGATTATGTGTATAATGATGACTAATTGTTGTTGTTCACTTGAAATCCCCATAGACCCATGTTCTTCCCCCATTTCATAAATCATGGATTTGATGTGGTAGATTGGTTGAAGATGATGATTATATCAATTGATTATAGTGATGTTAGTTATGTTATTACTTCATAAAATTACCTTATATTATGTGATGGTTATGCATTGTTGGGTGATTGAAGTATTTAAGTCCCATAAAGGGCAAGAAGGTATGAATGTTGGTTCTTCATGGAACTCATGTATGAAAGATGAATTACTTAGATAGTAATGATGCTATATCTATTGTGTTGTTGTGATGTTGACGACATGGTTTCCTCATCCTTAACCCTATACACTTAAATTAGCTATGAAGCATGTATGTATGTTATGGTATGATGGTTATATGATTGAAAGGTAGTTCTCATGATTATAATGTAATATTAAAGTGAAAGGTTTACTCACTTGCTAGTGTTTCTAAAGTGAAAGGATTATTCTCACTTATGAACACCTATGAGCTATTATGATAAGATGTTTACATGAGAGTCTAGTAAAGGCTAATGTGAACTTATGTAATGACTAAAAATGATTACTAAAGGGAATAGGTGCTTAGCACCAAAAGGGCATGTAAATGAGATGGAGGCTTTTACGTTTAGCAAGTCCGGCCTCCCACATGGGTTCCTTTTACGTTTAGCAAGTCTGGGTTCCCAATGTATGTGTTGTCTCATGAGATAGAAACCTTCTACGTCTAGGTGACTCATGAACCGCACAAAAAGGTCCAATGCACCATGATTTAGGACTAGAGATGCGGTTACAGACATCTATATAAACAGATTTGAGCTCGTAAAAAGTGTTGACAAGTAGACCATAGCTTTTAGAGGCTGCCATGAGTGAATCCATCATAAAATCGAAAAGGGGGCCTTTTGGTTCCGGGTCTCTGAAGGGTAAATCAAAGTCATTCCTAGTGAGTTTAATCCAGGGGAAATCAGGGACTTCAAATAGCTCATCGTCGGACACTTGTGTCCTAAGAACTGAAAGAGCTGAAATCGACACGACCCTTGAAAATGCGCTCATGCCAAAATAAACGAGTCTTGGGATACCGAGTTTGTTTGCTGGGTCTAAAGTCCAGCCGAGAAAGCCATCAGTAATCATAAATGTAACTGGAGGAAGAGACTCCAAGGCCTTTTCGAAATGGGGTTTCATCAATTTGGTGGCATTGGCGAAAGTAGCAAAAAGGGACATGAATGGAAGTTTATCAGTGCTTTCCACACCTGGTGGAACTCCTTGTATGTTTTGAGGAAAAGGGATTTCGATGATATTGATGTTGGTGTCGGAAAAGGAATGGGAGAAGAATGGACGATTTGCAGGAGTGGTGAAGATGGTGATGCAAATTTTGCGACAAAGAAGAAAGCGAGCAAGGTCAAAGATAGGAATTGTGTGGCCTTTGGACATGAAAGGGAAAACAACAACATGGAGATCGATGAGTCGTCATTTTTCTCTTCAGTTTGCTGATGTTTATTGAGGCTTTGGGATGGTTGTGTTGTGTGCAATTGTGCATAAATTTATTGGATCCGGCTCCCCTCCATTATCCCTTCCCTCTATTTCGTCAAGTGCACGTCTAGATTAGAGACATGTGTCATATTTAAAGTTTAAATGTCAAGATTATATCATATGAATAAATATCATAATCATAGTTAAGACAACTAATTTTAGAAAACTACTCTCCAAATTTGGTAAGAAGTACAATATATTTCATACAAAATTTGATATTTATTAATATCTTCAATTTCATCTTATATTTTTAATTTACAATTTAATATTTAAATACAAAAATATAATATAAAATTAATGATTATAACTCAAAAATCACTCAACTATTGATATTTTACTTAGAAAGTCATTCAACTATTGATATTTCACTTAAAAAGTCACCCAATCAATTTAAATGTTTTTTTTTGAAATCTAATTTTATTTTAAACTATTTTTATTATAAGAAATAAGAAGATATCTATTTTATTTATCTTACTAATCCACTCCAATTATTTAATTATTATTTTTTTTGAAAAATGTACTGTAGCAATAGACAAAAAAATTATTTTCCATTATAGCAATTGTTTAGTAGAATTAAATAAGCTGAAAATGATCCAAAAAAAGGAGAACATTGGAATTGATCAGAAGTAATTAAGAAATAATCAAAAGAATGCACAATAGCAATCTTTTATCATTTAAAAATAATTGGTTTAAAACTAAAAATTTACAATTTAATATTTAAATACAAAAATATAATATGAAATTAATGATATTAATAAATATCAAATTTTGTATAGAATATATTGTAATCCTTACCAAATTTGAAGAGTAGTTTTCTAAAATTAGTTGACTTAACTATGGTTATGATATTTGTTAATATAATATAATCTTGACCTTTAAACTTTAAATATGACACATATTTCTAATCTAGACGTGCACTTGACGAAATGGAGGGAAGGGGTAATGGAGGGGAGCCGGATCCAAATTTATCCATGTTACTTCTCCCCTTCTTATTTATGTAGCATATGCTAAAAATAGATTTTTCTTAATATTTATTATTTCACAAAATCTATATATAAATAATATTTTTTTATTTTATTTTTGAGAGTTATTAACTTTGAAAGTATGAATTTGACCAAAATTAAATGATTAATTCAGGTTCATTCATCAATTTTATTAATCAAAATAAATTAATTTATGTTCATTTATTGAAATATTGATTTCAAAAGAACATTAAATAAGGGTATAATGATAAATTTATATAACTTTTTAAGGAATTTAAATTCTAAAATGATGACATATAAATAGAAACGGATGGAATATAAGGGAAAATGTATAAAATAGAAAACTATTAATTCAAATTAAATATTATAACTACAGTTTGATTTAATTGTAACCCGTAGCAAACAATTGTCATTCGCCTCTCTCCCTGAATTTCTCGCTCACCACTCTCGCCAGTCTCTCCCTCGCCTCTCTCACTTTATACAAACACAAATGTATAAAATGCGTTTGTGTTTGTATAAAACGAGAGAAAACTGTATATACAAATACATATATTTTCATCTTATACACTTATAATTATACAAATACAGATCTTTCCTGCCCATATTTCTTTAGTCTTTCTCTCTTTCTTGCTTTATACAAACACATATTATACAAATTACAATGTATAATTTGTATTGTATAAAGTGAGAGAAAGAGAGAGATTTTGATATACAAATGTTTTATTTCGATTCAATTGTATACAAATTTAAAATATATGCAGATATACAAACACATAAAATTGAATTGAGAGGCTGCCAACGATTTATA
This sequence comes from Solanum acaule, assembly GCA_036250505.1. NCBI lineage: Eukaryota > Viridiplantae > Streptophyta > Magnoliopsida > Solanales > Solanaceae > Solanum > Solanum acaule. The sequence goes on along the minus strand of JAJOOR010010314.1, from coordinate 8,566 downwards.
CAAACGAGAGACTGCCAGCGATTTATACAAATGAGAGGCTGCCAATGATTTATACAAATGAGAGGCTAAGTTTGCTATGGAGCGCAATTATACAAACTATAATTATAGCATACAAATATAATTTTTTATGTTATAAAACCTAAAATTTACTCTATAAATAATGAAGTCAGGTGGATGCCAATGTGGGCCGCTCAACTATAGCAAATTTCCTTGTCCAAGTTATATGTTACCCTTTTATATCATTAATTAAAAAATGAATTTCTCCAAATAGCTACTACAATAATTTAATTATGCTTCATAACGATAGTTTGCATATTACGGGTTATAACTACAGTTTATGTTGTCCGTTTGTATAATTGAGCTATTTTTGTATAAATTCAAAATAACAAATTTATACAAACACAAATATATGAACTTTAAATAGTAATTCAAATTATATTATACATAAGTCATACAAATTATACAATACAGATTCTGAATTATATAAACATGCGAATTATACAAACTCGAAACCCCACTCCACGTAATTATCACTGAGTGTTGATCACGAATAGTAATTAACTAAAACTATGGCTATAATGACTTACTAAGTAGTATATGTTTACTTAACCATGTAATTTTTTCATAAAAATAAAGACACTACAAATGCTAAATGAAAGGAAGACCCAGAAAGTGAAAATAACTTTACTTATTACTCTCTCCATTGATCTTTACTTGTTCATTATATTATTTTGGGATGTCTAATAATCGGGGGCGGAGCCAGTCATCTGTCAGGGGTTCATTCGAACCCCCTTCGGCGGAAAATATTACTATTTATACATGGTTAAAATTATATTTATGTATATATAGTGGATGTCGAACCCCCTTCAATTAGTTCGTGTGTTTACTTCTTCAGATTTTGAACTCCCTTATTAAAAATTCTAGCTCTGTCACTGCTAATAATACTTATCTAATTTATAAAGCCAATGAATAATTTATCATGTTGTGTCTAATTTATCCTTGTTATTAAATACTATTCATTTTTCAATATTTAGATGACTTATATTTAATAAGGTGATTTGGTAAAATTACCCCTATCATTTACTATTTGTTAATCTATTTATCAAGTCAATAGTGGACAACTATTGTTGGGTAGAGGGGTACTACTCTTTCTCTCAATTTTTGTCATTTTATTTTCTTACACAATCTTTATTTTAAACTTCCTTCATCCCAATTTATGTGACACCTTTTGGATTTCGAGATTTAAACAATTCTATTTTTTTTATCATAAATTTTTTCATCTATTTGTTAAATATTTTGAATTGTCAATTATTGTGACTTATAATAATTTTTGCGTAGTTTAAAAAATATATAAATTTCATCTCAAAAAATTTAAAAATTCCATGAGCAATTCTCGTTTAAAGTTAAACTATTTGACTCTTAAAAAATAGAAAATATCACATAAATTAAAATGAGGAATAACTAATTAATATATTATTTAATTAGGTAGAAAGTTTAGAAAAAATTAAAGACTTTAAAATTTATCATAAGTCGTCTCATTAAGAATTAAATGAAATTTTTTAAAGTAATATTATTTTTCAATTGGAAAAGGTTTTAAAATATTTTTAATGTATTAGAAATGGTTCAGAAATACTCTCTTTCCATCTACCAGGTAAAAAATGTTCCTAACGTATAGAAATGGCTCAAAATGTCTTCCTTTTACCTTTTGGATAAAAAAGACCTTTAACCTATTAAAAATGGTTCAAAATTGTTTTCCTTCTACCTAAAAATATGTTTATTAACTATTAAAACTATTTAATATGCCTGCATTTCGTGGGATCTTAATATATTAATAAATATAATATTTTTATAGTATCAAAATATATTTAAAAATTCTTTTTAGCCTTCAAATTTGAGTAAATTAGAAATCAACAATTATATATATATATATATATATATTCTTCATTAGCTAAATTTTAGTCTTTTAAAACTATTGAGATTTTGTATAAATTATGTTAAGTGATACTGTATTTACACACAGAAAAAGAATCAACAAAATATCTTTTGATAGGCATACATAATGGAATTCCTCTTTCTTCTTGACTAAGACATTGTTTTAGTACAACATATATACATTCGTGTTAATTCATATATTTTACTTAAAGCCGATACTTCCATCAGGTAAGACAAACATTCAGACAAACAAGCAAAAGATTTAAAATAAATAAATAAATACAAATCAAAAGAAGCTAAATAATTCTCAAAGTACAGTAAAAAAATGTATTGACATATATAATTAAAATTAAGAAATATTTTTGAGTTATTCTGATATATAAGATTTTTTTTTTATTCAACTGGTAAAAAGAAGGATAATTTTGAACCATTTCTAATAGGCTAAGGACATTTTTAATCCAATAAGTGAGAGGGAAAAATAAAGATGAGTTACAAAAATGACGATAATTTTAGGGTTATTGAAGTTAATAGCTATTCTTATTTACCAAAACTGACTACAGTTTATGTCTAAATCTCATTGTAGTACTATTTCAATTTTATTTATTCAATATTTTGAATTTTTACTTATTTTTCTTAATATATCAAAATAAAATAATTATTATTTTTTATTTTATTCTCAATATTAATTATTTATTTTCAAATCATTTCTAAGACGGATTTAGACCATTGTTCTATGCTAGCGTGAAATGTACCAATAACAACATATGTTGTGCCAACTTTTTGGCAAATGAAAATCACATATCAGAAAATTGTTTATATACTAATTTTTCTATGTTTTGTTGGTTCTAATAGTTTCATTAGAAAAATAAATTGTTTTTAAATAGGGAAAATGACTTTTTCAATGAAATACAGTTTGCTTATTTACTTACTGAGTCCTAAAAAGTAAATTAAAAAATTCACTTATTAAAAAAATAATTAGTTTCCTTTATACCAAACACTTCAATGCTTTATTCATTTTAACTTCTCATTGTATGATTTCAAACTTGTCAGCGGTTGCAAGAAATAATAATAAATTTTACCATTATACTTTTTGAAAAGATCTTGAGAATGAAAATAAATAAATTTGCACGTAGAAAATATAGAGAGTCTTTTATATATATGTATATAAATTATTATTTTTGGTAACTAACTATTCCATTAATCACTAATGTTGAACATTATAAAGTCATAGCAATACTAACACAGATTGCTATTCAAGAGAATAAAACTCAACTGAAGCAGCTAAGAAATTTAAGAAACTAAAACATGAGCTGCTGAATTTTCTCTTTGATTGTAACGACCCATTTGGTCGTTTTGAGTACTAGAGCTTTTTATTTCATAAAATAATTTTCGATAGATTCTAAATGGGTATTTTGGACTATTCGTAACTACAATTATATAATTAATGGGGTAGTTTTAATAATTTATTTAGTTGGTGGTTAAAGAAAATAACATTAAAATTAATAGTGGGTCACTTTTACTATTTTTATAATTAGTTAGGTATACAATTAGGATAATAAAAGTTAAATTAGATTAAAGAGAGGTTATTATTATTTCTATCCCAAAACAAATTATGTGCGGCACAAACCCTTAAAGGAGAGAACGACAAGACTATCGCAGGTCTATTGAAATCTATTCCTTGCTAATGTTGATGGTTGCATGAATATAGTATTATTATTATTTAGTTGAAAGGAGATTTGAAATTGGAAAATTGGTTTCTGTGCAACATCGGTTTATTGAATTGGGTGTATTAAATTGTTAAGTAGTGGTCTTTCGTAATGATTGTAAACTAATTAAGGTTGATATTGGCAGGATAATGTTAAGGGGTATGAATGGATGGTTGTTTGGTTTTATTTTTAATTCAAGTTACTGTATGTAACTTGATGACAATTTTGGGGTTTCGTAGTTTATTGTTATAGTTACTTTAAGAAATCAAGTGTTGATACTGCTATTTTTATATATAACTAAATATATGAAACTAAGTCAGTTGATGTTTTAGTTCTAGGCTATACAATAACATATTATTATATATTGAGTTGGACAGAGATGGTGTTTGGATTATTATTATTATTATTATTATTATTATTATTATTATTATTATTATTATCAATTTATTGGGTTACATTGGCACATGGTAAGGAAAATGGCTAACATAGTACTGTGGGTTGAAGGAAAATGGTTACTTGGATTAACTTGTGAAATTTTGATAACTGCAGTGCAACGTGGTCCTTTACGGACTTAAGGGATAATATTTGGTCGGGTAGTAATGACTTAATGATAACTAAATATTTTAAGGGCTGATGATTATTGGTTGTTTGATTAGCGTGAATTTGTGTTTGCAGGTGTTCGTTTTGTTATCATAGTATGATTCAAGTTTTAATATATTGAGATAGATAATTAAACATTAAGACATTAGGTATGTAATGTAGGAATTGAGATTTAACCCTAGACTTGAAATTTAACAAATACGAGTGATCTTGACATGTTTATTGGCAGCAAGATTAGGAACTTGATTATAGAATTGAGCGTGTTTGTTTCCGAACAATATATATTTGATAGATTGAAAACGTTATGAGGCATGGAAAAGAGGAAAAACATTGGAGAAGTAGCTTGCTTGACTTCGGTTTTTCGGTGGAGGTAGGTTATGATTTATTCTATTTGATAGATAAACTCTTAATAGCGATTGATATGCATTGCATGATACTGTGAATTTCTCTATGTACTTGATTGTGTGATTGTGTAGCTTGGTTGTGTGGTTTGTGATTGGTCTAAAACCCTGAGACCGTGAGATTTATAATCTGATCGAAGTGATGCCTTGAATAAAGAAGGCTCGATGTAATATTATTAATGAATTGAAAAGTGGTGATAATAAATGGTAAATTAATAATATTATTGGATCGGAGTGTCACGTTCAGACATGGTACTATTGGATCGGAGTGTCACGTTCCGACATGGTATTTTTGGATCGGAGTGTCACGTTCTGACACAGTATTTTTGGATTGGAGTGTCACGTTCCGACATGGTATTTTTGGATCGGAGTGTCACGGTCCGACACGGTATAATTGGATCGGAGTGTCACGTTCCGACACGATATTTTTGGATCGGAGTGTCACGTTCCGACACGGTATTATTGGATCGGAGTGTCACGTTCCGACACAGTATAATTGGATCGGAGTGTCACGTTCCGACACAGTAACATTAAAGGAAAAATATATTGAATTAACTTAATGTACTCAATCTCAAAGAACCCATTTCCCAAATGAGCGTGGTGTGGAGGCATGAGTCCCCATATGTGTGCTTGATATTGTGATTTATTGCGTACTTACTTTAGTGTTGTTGTCACTGGTTCATGTTGTTTGTTGTTTGTCACCTGCTAAGTGTCATAGTTGATTTCATAATATTATTCATTGTATATTAGTTTCTATTTTGGGTTGGGCGATGATACCTACTCAGTACATGTTGCCCCGTACTGAGCCCTATTTGTGTTTTTCTTTGTTTTCCTTTTATGGATTGCAGCGAGTGTACTAGCGACTTTGACTTGCTCTCAACTCTAGCCAGTCTCAGCATATCAGGTTCCAGGGTGAGCTATTCATTCCAACTTGTATTGGATTCTCTTGGTCATGACATGATGTCCTTAGTCTCGGACATAAACTATTTTATTCATTTATTTTGGTGTCTTTAATACTCTTAGACTTAGTATTTGAAGATTAGATGTCCTTGATGTGATGACTTTCAGGTTTTGGGGATAATGTGTAATTGACTTTAGAGGTTGATTTGATTGGTTACTTTAACAAGTTTTGAGCTTCTGCATTTTTATTGTTATTCGTAGTTGAATTATTGATATATGTTGGGGTTAGATTCCTTGGTTCGCCCACTTAGGAGGTTAAGTGTGGGTGCCACTCACGACTCGGTTTGGGTCGTGACATTGATCCTTAACGTGGTTCTCACATTACACGTGTATGCAATCTTCTTTGCAAAATCTTCACATTGTCTTCAATATAAAGGAGTAAAATCGCGTAGAAGTTAAGAAGTATCAATATGTAATATATATATATATATTGAAAAAATATTTTTATCTAACTATATAATATAATTTTCCAACGAAGGGTGTCAGTTGATACCCCTCAAGTACATATGACTCCGTCACTAATCATATCACCTTATTTATGTCAAACGTTAATATGTCATATGAAAGTCAAGTCATTAAATTTGACACTCGAACTGAGTTATTTTTCAATTGACCTTCTCAGCTCTTAATAAAGTGTTTTAATTAGATACATTGAATTTAAAATTTGAAAAAAAAGTAGTGTGTATTTTTATTCGTCAATTAGATAGTTAGATTAACCACATAAATTATGTTATTTACTTTAATTATAAGCATCAACAACCTCGATTTAAGACAGTTCATCTTTTTTGTTCTGGGTTGCTTTCACTCAAGACGTGTATAAACATGAGTTTCTAGAGGTGAAGTTGGCATAGAAGAGAAGTACTATAATAAGCAACAACAATGATATCGAAAAAAAAAAACAGGATAAATAGAGGGCTATAAAGTATTAACATAATAATAAATACTATATTTGCTGTTACTAAATACTATTATTACTATATATTTGTTTCACTTCACTTTTAGTCAGGGTTGCTAATTGAACGAATCAGATAGATAATTATGTTTGTGGTTTTATTTATTTGATATTGATTTCTAAATGTACTAATCTACTAACCAATAAGTTGGTTGGTTCAGTATTAGATTAGTAATAATCAATGAGCAGTTATCGAGTGACGTATTGACTCAATCGTTTCATGCTCATTGCTCTCTTCTTACATTTTTCCTAAATAATATATTAATCTCCGGTCAAACAAAATATTTTTTTTAAGCTCTATTTAAGTTGATAATTTCTGTAATTGTAAATCATTATGTTAAGTATATATTTGAGGGTGTATGCACATATGCATTTATTGAACAAATATACTTACATTAGAAATGTAACTATGATAAATCCTAACGGATTAACGGTTTATGATAAATCTTAACGGGTTAACAGTTTGCCTAATAAGAAAATTAAGTAATCCGCCCCCGTACTGATAAACTGTTGATCATACAATTTTTATATGTTCACCAACCGGTGATTCGATAGCCCAATACTAATGAATCAATAAGCCAATTTTGTGATTGGCTTATTGATCACAGTTCAATTTTACCTGCTTTTAGTATGGTTAAAAAAGAGTTTTATTTTCTATGTTTAGTAATTTCCTATTTCAATATTCCATAGGTTCCATTTAATATCTTAACATTAACATTTAAAAAGTATTTTGATATTATATATATATATATATATATATATTTATTTTAAGATAAAAAAAATCTACAAATCTCTCTTGCTTTTCAAATATGGTAGATAATTATACTATGACACATAAAATTTGGGGTGTTAAAGATTCAGTTCGATTAGTTATTCTTAAAAAATTATATCATGTCAATTTTCGGTTACTCTAATATGATTAAAATTAGACTTCTCAAATAATATGTTAGTTGATAAAATTCATCTCTCTGTATAGAGATTGATGATATAATTTTTGAGAAGCTTATAAGTTTTTATCGTGTTAAACTTTACAAGTAAATTTATGAATTTGATGCATTAAAACAGTTGAACAACATCCTAAAGAAAATTACTCATTGAAGTAAATTTGTAAGTAGTTTAATTTATTGATTAGTATATGCAATCTTAACGTGAGGCATGTATATGACTATGTGTAATGTTTCGATATGTATCTATAATATATCAATATTGCATAAATAGTGTATACTCGTACACACATGATGTACAACTATATCTCATAGATGTATATACATCCATTTACATTGTTGATACAATAATATACATTATTGATACAATAAATATACATTATAGACCAATTTATTTTATTCAAATCTCCTCTAAACAATCCTAATATTTAGATGTGAGCTCCTATAGAAGAAGAAGTCATTAATGATTGGAAGAAGAAGACCAAAGAAAGTGTGAATTACACTTCGCTTGCAATTGAAAAGTACGAATGACTATTTTTGGTAAAAATTGACAATTTGTTTGTCACGACTCGAGCCTATACCCTGGACGTGGCCGGCACTCGAAGACCATTGCTGGTTCCCAAGCGAACCCTCATCCTGGCTGACTACAAGCGGAAACCTGATTCAAGCATACAAAGCTTAAAAACTGAAATAAAAGTTCATAAAACTTAAATTCAAACTTTAACTCAAATGAAAACTCTGAATAATAAAATATATTCAACTCGCTCCAAAATTGACAACTTAAGTCTTTGAAATATTTAATAAAATAAATAAATAATATAGACTTCTGAACTATACTGACTATCTATGAAGCCTCTAATTGATAAAGATGGAAGTCGGGACAAGACCCACGATATCCTAACAACTCATATAACTGAAAAGTAAATGAAATCCTCTGGAAGCAAGGAGGCTCACCATAGCTAACTCGAACTCTCGGATGTATCAACGAAGCTCCTGTTGATGATCCTGAATACCTGTGTCTGCATCATGAGAAGATGCAGGCCAAATGGCTCAGTACGTGGAATGTACGAG
>JAJOOR010010312.1:0-49494 GCA_036250505.1 Solanum acaule | reverse complement strand
AAAAGCGACGGACGGCATCTCTTAGTCCGTCGCTTTTTTGGAGCGACGCCGTCCGTCGCTTTTTCTTCCGTCGTTTTTTAGCAGTTTTTTAGTAGTGTTGGCATACTGGAACTTTGGGCGGTCATATACCCATTCGGTGATTCGCCAAATGAACTTGGCGATCACCAAGCTTGCCTTTCTTCATTTTTGTCAGCTCGTTTTGTTTCTTTTTACAAGTTAGTGTGCTTGCTTTGTTCTTCAACCCATATTTCTGAAAATCTAGGATTTATCATAAATTATTTGCACAAAATAAGCATTTGAAGACACTAAATCCTTATAAACAAAGCCCTAAATGAGTCCAAATCTCGGACTCATCAACACCACCAACTTAAACTTTTGCTAGTCCTCAAGTAAAATTCAAGTTCAGCAGTTCAAAAAGGATGTCTCAAATAGTGCTACAAAAGACTCAATCATGAATTCACAAAACAAAACTCAACTTAATCATGCAAGGGTCAATTGTGCACTCAAAGATTCAAGTTGTGACTGACCACTATCAAAAGGTACTCGAGTTCACAATAATTGCTTCAAATGCAAGTTCAAGCTCAATAAAGATACTCAAATTCTCTTACAACAAAGATGATTCCATATTCACACACAATTCTTCAATAATTTATAGCTCGGGAATCACATACAACTCTCATACTCACAAAGATGAACACATGCATGACTTTACCCATAGGTTTGCCCTTATTTTCCGATCAACATTCGTTTAAGCTTACTCAAGATCAATAAGGACTTTTCAAGGCTTGTAATGGGGCTGAGTGTAAAGGTATGATCATTTAGGCTCTGTAGTTGCTATCCTCATGAAATGTGGTATGAACATCACCTTCCTTCCTTTTCTTCAACATTTTCACTCATGTTCAAAATTTCGCCCCATTATTCACTTCCAATAGAATACCGGACACCCCATTTGTTTTGCAACTTTCACAACTTTTTCATTCTTTTCCTTTTTGTTTCTTCTTTTCTTTCTCTTTTTTATATATGGAGGGGTTCCATATTTTTCAAGTCCATGGATCAAGGGGGACTTCTTCACACTTCTTGATTTACCTCTTTTTTTCACCACACCCCCAACTTAGTCTTTTGGCCTAAGTTGGCTATTCAAACAAACCACACTTTATGAGGATTATAGGTGAATGGATAAGGAGGGGTCTCGATTGCTCAAGTTTCTTCCAAGAAAAGGATAAGGCTCAAAGGGGGTTCAAGCAAGGTTCACACATCTCACAATGTTGGCCAAAAAAGACGTATATTGTCAAATTGTTTCACTCTTAAAAATTGTTGCCTAAGATCATTTCAAGAGCTTGCATCACTTAGTCAACTGGACCAATGGGGAAAATTCTAGGTGTCATCACACAACGTTCACGGTAAGCTCATCACACAAGGCATTGGCACTAATATCAAACGAGACTCCACACTTTCGCTAGTGTGCATTGTTCATCACAAGAGACTTCATTCAATAACCAGCTAGTGACAATGGGATGTAAAGAGTCCACATATTGTCTATGCAACTTCATTTGGCCTCATCGTATCCCTGTATTCATTTTTGTTTGATTAAGAGCACTATTCAAGTCATCAGTATTGATCATAGCTGATACTCAAATATGCACAAGAACAACCACATTCAAACACAACAAGAGGTGGCAATTTTTTTAGAAGGGCCAAAACCATTTCTATTCAAAACAAGGAGCCAGAAGCTCAAACATCCACAAAACAATATCAACACACAATTCAAAACACAAAAAAAACCTAATATATACAAAATATAGTCACAAGAGGTAGGTATGGAAATACCTCACCCCACCACAAATAAAAAGGCAGTTGTCCTCAAATGCAACAAAATAATAAAAAATTAATAAAAATGATAGAGAGGGAGGTAAAGAAAAGTCATGTATACACAGTCACTCCATCTATCAGGGTATCAAGGCCCGGTGCCACACTCAGATCTTGGGCATCCATGCCCGGAGTAGCAACAACACTGGCTCCACTAGAGCCTGCCATGGACGTCTCTGTTAGTGATGTCTGAATAATTGACTATACAATCGTCTCCTCTAGGTCAGGCAGGTCCTCATAGATGGTCGCCTCCTGAGCATCCAACTGCTCCTCAACTATCTCTGCCTCCGACTCATCAGCTGACACATCATCCATAGGCACATCTCCAGTGGTAGCCGGAGGCATCTCAGAACTAGCCGGGGCATCCAGATCATCAGTTGCCTCCAAGAAAGAATTGAAGTCTGGGGACTTCAAATAGTACACACCCTTTCTCAAGTCTGAAATCTCGGCTTTCAAAGCCGTCACCTCTGAATTAACCCCTTGTCTACTCTCATATGTCTCTACTCTCACTGTGAGATCATCAATAGATGTCCGGAGGGTTGTCAACACAACTAAGATGGCACACTCAATCATCCAAGGCACCTCGGCCTTTAGCCGGGTAGCCCGCACATCGGCAGAATGGTCTAGGTGCCCAATCTTGAGAAGCATGGCCTGGTGGGCTGGGAAGCAGCAGAAGAACCAGGAGCCTAGGAAAAAGTGGAAGCGGGTGTACCTAAAGGCCCAGAGGAGAAGGATGCATCCACCTGAGCCGCTCTCCTCCTATCAGCCTCATCCCGAGTGTACTCGGCCTCTATGCACCGATATCTGTAGAAAATCTTGGGGTGACCTCTATGTCCCTCTTCTCGTCACGAGGAACTCCAGCACGCCAGCATAGCTCTGTAATCAGGACCGGGAAGGGAAGGGACGTTTGGCGCTATTTGGCCCTCATGGCCATCTTCTACTCAATGATGAGTCCCAAGTTTAGCCATTTTTTTGCTATGATGGGACCTAGACAGGTTGCATTTGGGTGGCGGATGATGGACTCATTCTGTGAGGGCTTGATGAACCTGCTAATGAATCTAAACCAGTACCGCACAGCTACATTCAAATCCTTCATCTCAATCGGAGCTCCTACCTCGATCTATCTCGAGGTGGTGTAAGAAATAAGAGGGAGAAAGCCAGCCCTTTAGATAATCTATGGCCTGTGATGTAGCTAGTCCCTCGTACTTATGCTCGAACCCAGTAGCTCTGTCAAGTACGACATTTATGTGATCGCTTCTGCACCTTATTTCTTTCCCCCGGACCATGACAAACTTCACCGGTCTGAAGGCACTATCCTTCTTCTTCACCTGGGGCACTAGGTCACCATATACAGTATAAAACTCACGAACCGAAGTAGGGATATATGGGTCACGGGGCCTAGTGAAGATGTCAAATATATGGAAATAGAGTGTGTCCCACACCAAAGGGTACCTTTCCACCACTCCATATGTAGACAGTCGCTTCTCCTCAAGAATCGTCCTCAATCCCTCAGCCTTTAGCATTTTGAGTAGCCGGGGAGGAGGATCCTGAACTGGTGGCGCTGGAACCACCGTCTATGCCGGAGCTTGCACTGTATCATCAGCAGAGGGGGTAGACTTCAGGGTCCTAGATAGACCTTGACGAACTCTGGAATAAATCTCAACTCGCCGGGATTGAAAAGGTTGGTCATCCTCAGGCTCAGAGAATGCAGCCTGGGAATCAAAGAACTCCCCCTCGCTGCCGAAGTTGTGCTCCGGTATATCATATGCGAGTGCTTTGCCCTTACCTTTGCCTCCCTTGGGAGGTGCCTTCTTCCCTTTTTTAGAAGGAGAAACTGCCTCCTCATTAATAACAATGCTCCTTGCTCTTTTACGGGGTGACATACCACTATCGCCCAGGTTGGTCCTAGCCATATCTTCAAAACACACCAAAGTATGATAGAAACAATTCAAGAGAAATGCAAAAAATATGTTGCAGAAAGACTCGGTGAACGGATTGGCGAGCCGCCGAATCACCCTGGCAAGCCATATCGGGCTCGCTGAAAGGATTGGCTGAAACATTTCCCAGAAAAATGGCATGTCGGCAAAGTGAAGGGCCATTTGGCAAATCGCCGACACCATTCGGCAAACTGAGACTAGCCTGCCGAAAGTTATAGTATGTTTTAGGGGTTAGGGGCGCAGAAAGGGCAATCAAGGGAGACTTTCGGTGAGTCGCTGAGTGAACTCGGCGAGCTCAGGCTTCTCGCTAAAAGTTACAAAACCAAACTCAATCCAATCATGAAATTATAGGCGATCTAAGGGGACTTTGGTGAACCGTCGAGTGGTTGGGTGAGCTCGACCCAGCTCGTCAAATTGGCCAACGTGCAAATTTTCAACCCCGATTCCCAAAATCAAGCCCGCAGCCCCTGAAAACAAAATGAAACAACATATAAACTCAAATATGCCCAGACCCATATGACCCATGCCACCAGGGTACTTAGACTTCCCCCGATTTGGTAAAAATTGGCCATTTGACGACTTTTGCCCTTAAGAATGACGTCAAATGCTCCATTATTGGGAAAAGCACGTCATTTAGCACAATTTGGGTTACTCAAACATCACCCAACTAGACCCAACAACAATTTACCGCTACCCACAATTTTATAATCAATTTAATAGCACAAGATTCGAGAGATCAACAATATAAGCATATAAGGCACGATGTCGAGACTACGAAAGGTAAACTAGAACACATTTAAACAATTACATTTGAATTTAACCGCTTATTAAGAGTTTGGGGTTCGAAAAACCAACCTTTAATGTTGTGGACATTTGTGGCCCTCTCTCGTTCAAGAATATATCCCAAGAGTTAGTTGGACTCAGTTGTTCCCATTTTCACATATGGGAGAGGCTACCAAATGGTTAGCCGATCTCCCAAGGGACTCAATCATGACTTGGGATGAGTTGAATGAAGCATTCTATACAAGATTCTTTCCTCCTTTAAGGATGATGTCTTTGAGAGATAATATCCAAGGTTTTAAACGCTTGGATGGTGAGCCAATCCACGAGACTTGGCTCCGGTTTCAGAAATTCCTAACTTTATGCATTATTCATGGACTCCCAAACAACGTCTTGCTACAGTATTTCTACCGGAGTCTAGATTTGGAGAACAAGGGAGTGACTGATCAACTTGTCCAAGGTGGTATTATGCAATAGATGTGTGAGATTGCTTCTGTGTTTCTTGATAACATGACCAAGATCAACTGAGATTGGTATACAAGAGAGGATCAAGTATCGCCCTTGACATTTAGGATGACGAAAGAAAAGATTGAAAAGGATCAAGAGAGGGATCAGAACATGGCTAAAATGATGACCCAATTGGATCTCTTATCAAAGAATATCATGGGTAGTGGTACTAAAACGATGAATGTTGTTGGTGTTAGCGGGGTGACCCCCGAGGATGCTCATTTTTATGCTTTGTACAATGAGGAAGTGAGATTCCTTGCAAATCAAGGTGGATGTTTTCGTCCGAGCTATCTGAGGCAGGGTGGGAACCAAGGTGGGAACAGAGATCGTGATGACGGTTGGAGAGACCGTGAAAGGGAATGACGTGATCGCAATGCAAGTTGGAAGGAGAGAGATGGGGACAAGTAGAGATATATACCTCCCTATGAGTGTCAAAAGCTTAACGATCAAAAGGTTGACTCGTAGAGTTTCTGAACTGAAGATATGCTCTCACCCATTCTCAACAAAGTGGAAGGGTGAAACAAAGTTTTGAAAAAGATGAAGGATGACGTCTCAACTCTCAATCAGACAGTGACGTTTCACTCCATTTCCATTAAACAGCTAGAGAAACAAATGGGTTAGATCTCGACTCATTTGAATCCAAGGCCAAAAGGAGGGTTTCCTTGTGACACAATAGTCAATCCCAAAAATGAAGTTTGAATTGGTATCTCCATTGTGCCACGACGTTAAACAGGCACTTCTTGGGAGACAACCCAAGTTTTTGATTTTTTTAAAATTTTGCTTTCGAATAATGGGTGTTGATTTTGAAGGTTGGAAAGTTGAAAGTGTTGAAAATGAGTAGTAGGCGAGCTAAAACTCCAATCGGCGACACGCCGAATAGGTCGGCATGCCCGATTTGGACCGTCGTTTGAACCCCCAAATTTTTGGGAAGTTCTGTAAAACACGGTGAGCTAAAGTACAACTCGGCGAATCGCTGAGTGGGTCGGCGAATCGTTGAGCGGGTTGGCGGACACGACTTACTTTGCCGACTGGGGCACGAACTGAAGAGTTTTTAAGAGGCCAACTGTTTTAAATTCAAAATTCTCTTCATTTTCTTACTTTTCAACTTCCGCACTCTCACAACCAATATTACTTTTCGCTTTCCCTATTTTTGTTCTTGTTTTTCTTTGGCTCTTTTGCTCAGGGATTACTTTTCTTCCTAGCTTTTCAACTTTTGGCATAAAAGGTTAGTTTTCCAAACCCTGAACTAAATAGTTGGTTGAAATTGAATGCAAATGCTTTTTGTGTTGTTTCTCTATGCTTAATTGTTGTTTTGATAATCGTATGATAGTTTGTTTGCCCATTCTTAACTGAATTCGTAATTAATTGGTTGTAAATGGTTAATTTCCGTGTCTTTAACTAATTAAATTGTTGGGTTTTGTTGTAAATGTTATGGGTTTAGTAGGTTGAAGTTTAATTAACCCCGAATTGTGCTAATTGTCAATTTTTTCCCGATGATAGACCAGTTGACATCATTCTTAAGGGGAAAAGACGTCAACTGGCAATTTTTGGCCAAATCAGGGGAAGTTTGAGTACCCCGAGGGTATGGGTCATATGGGACTTGTTTTAATTTCATAATGTGAATATGTAATTTTATTTCGTGAGCTGCAAGCTTGATTTTGAAGTGCGGGGCAAAAATTTGACACGTTGGGCTATTTATAGAGCTGGGTCGAGTTCGTTGAGTGGTTCGGCGATTCGCCCAATGTCCCTTATATCGCCTATTAATTCCTTAAATTTTGAGTTTGAGTTATGTCACTTTTGGTGACACGCCTTGGCTCGCCGAGTTCAATCAGCGATTCACCGAAAGTACTTCTTGATCGCCCTTCTGCACCACAAATTGTTAAAATTGTTCTGTAACTTTTGGCGAGCTCCTTTTAGTTTCCCGAAAGGTGTCGGAGATCCACCGAATTGCACTTGACATCGCCGACCAGCTTTGATTTTTGAGCATTTATTTTTTGAAACAATCGACGAGTTGACCTGGCTCGCTGAAGTGGTTCGACGAGTCTTTCTATAACTCTTTTTTTGGAATTTTTCTAAAAGTTTCTACATTGTTTTGTAGGAATGGCTAGACCAAAATTTGCAGGTAGAGACATACCACCCCGAAAGTGGGACCGAGGGATTACAATCAATAAGGAAGCACCTGCTTCTCGGGCAAAGGCTACTGAACTTCCTCCTTATGAAGGTAAGGGCAAGGGCAAGGCGCCCATTGAGCTGACACCTGCAGAGGAGAGCTCCGATAGTGAGGGGGTATATGCCACACACCTCACTTCCTCCGACAGTGGGAACAAGTTTTAGGGTTCTCCTTCTTCTATCTCCGAGCTTGGAGATGACCAGTTATTACAGGCAAGGAGAGCGGAGTTATGCTCCAAATCGATGAATGATCTGTCTAGGATCCCACTGCCTCCTCCTCCTCTAGCTTCAGCCCCAACAGAGACAGTGGTCCCGACACCACTAATTCGTGGTCCTTCTATCCTATCACTCAACCGACTAAAGGCTGAGAGTTTGAGGACCATACTGGATGAGAAGGGATTGTCTACCAACTGTGTGGTAGACATACATCCATAGGTGTGGAACACTCTTAGGTTCCACAAGTTTGAGGTTCTCACCAAACCCCGAGTCCCATATATACCTACTTGGGTCCGAGAGTTCTATGCGACATACAGAGAGTTGGTGCCAAAAGGGAAGAGGAAGGCTAGTATGTTCAAGCCGATGGATGATGTGAAGGTTAGAGGTTGGAAGGTAAAGTGCAATAGCTCAGACAGAAATACAGTCCTTTGGTGTTCTACAGACTTTATGCATGACTACCTGGACATAATCAAGACAAAGACCCTAGATAATTTAAAAAGTAGGCTGGCACCCCGCATCTCTGATGTGACCCCGAGGTGGATAAGGTTGGTGCCCACATAGAGAAGAAGGACCGAAATGTAGACTCTCGATATTGGTTCGGGTTCATCAACAGTACCATCATGCCTTCTTAGAATGAATCCATACTCCGACACCCGAAGGCTGCTTGTCTTGAGTCCATCATAGCATGAAAGAGGTTGAATTTGGGGTTGCTTATTGAGCAGGAGATGTCCATGAGGGACAGACAGAGCCATACCTCACTGCCTTTTTCCCGTGTTGATTGCTAAGTTGTGTCGGCAAGCCTTAGTTTTGAGAGATGAGAAAGAGGATGTGGAGGTGATACCCACCTCTGCTGTTGACATACAGCGTATTGAGGCCAAGTACATGCAGGATGAGGCCGACAGGAAGAGGGAAATACTGGTGGATACATCCCCGGAGGTTGACGTTGATATGTTGCCGACAGAGGCAATCATGCACCCTCAGGCTAGTGGGCCTTCAGGTACCTTTGGCCCTTCTGTATCTGATGCTCCTAGTTCTTCTACTGCACCCCTCCCACTACTTCTTCTCTTACGGTTGCTGCTGCCTCTAGGCCCATTATCACCCAGGCCATGTTTTACAAAATGGGCTATCTGACTCATTCAGTCGATGTGAGTCCCTCACCAGTTGAGGCTGCTATTCCTGGGATGATAGAGAGGGCGATAGCTGCTGCCTTGGCCCCAATTAGGGCTGAGATGAGAGATCACAAGTTGGCAGTAGATGCCTTTAAAGTTAGGGTCGCAGCTTGTGAGCAGAGCCAAGGTGCTACAAATGAGGTGTCGGCCTTGAAGGCCGATGTGATTGGGCTGAGGAAGGATATGGACCAGCTAAAGTCCACTGATTTAATGATGCTGTTTGGGATGGTGGAGATTCCTGACAAGCCGAGTGCTGATGTTCAAGCTAGTTCTGAGGTTCCTCCGGCTACTACCAGAGATGAGATTTGAGTTGATAACGCTGCGGTTGAGTCCAAGGTGGAGACAGATGAGTAGCAACTTGGTGTTAGAGAAGGGAATGTCTATGATGATTCGGCGGACCTAGAGGGTGCCATGGTGTATACAGCTGTGCAGACCTCATTAAGGGACGTGTCTGTGGTGGGCTCCAATGGAGCCAAAGCTGCTGATATGCCGGGCACTGATGCCCAGATAGAGAGAGTGACTGATATGCATACTTCACCCCAAGCCTTGCCTGGCAGGATGACTTTTTTTCTCCCTTTCAGTTAATTTTAGACTATTTTTATTATTTCTTTGCATTTGAGGACAACTGCTATTTTTGTTGGCGGGATGAGGTATTTTCATACCCACCTCTATTGGGTTGCTTTTGCTTTGTTAATATTGTTATTTTTTGGGTTTTGTGGATGATGGATCTGACTTTTGGTGTATAGATCTATATCTTGGTTTCTGATCCATATTGATCCATTGTTTTGAATTGCAAATGGTTTTGAACCAATTTTAAAAATTTGCCACCTTTTGTTGTGTGAATGTGGTTGTTCTCTTGAAATTTCGAGTGTCAATTTTAGTCAATACCGATGACTTTATTAGTACTCTTGTTTGAACAACACTTGTGTGTAAATCTGATGAGGCGAATTGAGTTGCATAAGTCATATGTGAACTGATTTCACGTATTAGGACACTTTTTCCAATTCTAAGTACCAACGATCGTTAGTCAGTAATATAACCAAACTAAGTGAGTTGGGTTCGAATCCTATAGGGAGTGGTATATGTTTGAGAATCAAGAGCCAAGTATGAATATGTTCAAGTCAATCATAGGTAATGACATTTACGAATAAAAGCATAGTTCAAATTAAAGGGTGACACATGTGTCAAATAATAGGGGATTTGATATTAACTATCAGCTACAACAACAGCAAATACCATGAATAAACAAGTAAAGAGAAGGGTTCTTGGGATGTGATTCGATTATAAGCTAAGGTAGACAAATGGGTAATTGCAACTGATAGTAAATAGCTGTAAATTAGTGAATAGGCTACACTTCAGTGGGGGTAAACTTTATCTTGAACAATTTACCCCGAATCAAATTGGTTTCTCTCGAACACGAATAAGCAGTGATTAAGAACAACCTTTGCTTTAGTGCATTAACTCTCTCGAGCTGAATGTGTGGAAAAGGGTTTAGGATTCACTCTCTCGAGATGAACCCATGACAACCCAATACCCACAGACCATCAAATCAATAATCTTGGTTTTAAAACCTCTCTCTCTCGAAGGCCAAAAACACGAAAATAGAGTTGCATTTGCAACTACAACCCTTTAAATTAAACCACAATTACTGATTGAAATCACTTTTAAGCAGCATTTAAACTATCAATTAACAATATCCAGCAGCTAAATCAACCCATAATCACATAATCACACCCCAAGAATTGGGGTTTTAGCTAGACATCATAAAAAGATAAAAATCGTTACCAAATTGTGTTTCCATCAATTAGGTAAGATTAATCTCTTCTTTACAAAGGTCAAGGTTAAAGAATCTTAAAGATCCACTTCAAATTTCTCAAAAATGAAAAACTTCGATTCTTCAAAGCTAAGGAAAATATTGTCTCAATACTTTCATTTCTAACTCAAAAATTACTCTAATGAATGCTTAGAATAAAATTTTATAATAAACATAAAGTTTGAAAATGTATTTATAATGGTTAAAAATTGTGCTGCGAAGGACCATTCGACGCAATAAGTCGGGATCGCCGATCCACTCGGCGATCAGCCCTTTGGTCAGTTCCATTGCCGTTTTGCTTTGACCTTCAGCATCTTCAAGTTCTGTAACTTTGGGCGATCTCGCACTGCATTACGGAACCGTTCAGCGACACGCCGAGTTCTCCTTTCTATCACCTACTTTATTTTCTCCTTCAGGGCTTTGCACACTGAAACTTTAGGCGAGATCATGGTCGTTCGGCGCCTCGCCCAATGGGTTAGGCGATCATCAGGTCTTCTTTTCTTCGTTCTTTCAGCTGCGTTGTTCCTTTTTGCTAATTAGTGTCCATGATTTGTTTCCTCAATCCAAATACTTGAAAATCAAGGATTTACATCAGTTATTGGCAAAAAATATGCATTTGAGGACACTAAATCTATTGAAATAAAGCCCTAAATGAGTCCAAATCGTGGACTCAAGAACACCCCCGACTTAAACTTTTGCTTGTCCTCAAGTAAAACTCAAGTTCAACAGCTCAAAAAGGATATCTCAAACAGTGCTACACAAGACTCTATCATGGATGCACACAAAAAGACTCAACTTACTCATGCAAGGATCAATTGTGCACTCAAAGATTCAAGTTGTGACTCACCATTGCTAAATAATCTCAAGCTCACAATACTTGCTTAAAATGCAAGTACAAGCTCAACAAAGGTGTTCAAATTCCCTCACACAAAAGATGATTCCATAGCTGCACACAATGGTTCAACAATTTAAAGCTCCGGAATCAAATGCAACAGTCACTCACAAAGATGAGCACAATGCATGACTCCACTTATAGGTTTGCCCGTATTTTCCAATCAACAATTGTTTCAGCCCACTCAAGATCAAAAAGGTCTTTTCAAGGCTTCTAATAGGGCTGAGTGCAAAGGTATGGTCATTTAGGCTCAGTGGTTGCTATCCTTATGATATGTGGTATGAACAACACTTCCTTCCCTTTCCTTCATCATTCTCGTTTATGCTCAAAAGTTGCCCCACTATTCACTTTCCATGGTCATGTTGGATACCCCGTTTTCTTGGCACTTTCACAACATTATTCCACAACTTTTTCATTCTTTTTCTTTTTTTTTTCTCTTTTTTTTTTGTATGGAGGGGTTCCATTTTTCTCAAAAATCATGGTTCAAGGGGACTTCTTTGCATTTGTTGATTTACCTTCTCCTTTCACCACACCCCCAACTTAGGCCAAAAGCCTAAGTTGGTTATTCATACAAACCACATATCATGAGGATTATGGGTAATGGATAAAAAAAGGTCAAAATTTCATCAAGTTTCCTCCAAGAAAAGGATAAGGCTCAAAGGGTGTTCAAGAAAGGATCACACACTCACAAGGTTGGCCACAAAAGAGGTATAATGTCAAATTGTTTAACACTCTTCAAAATTGCCTAAGATCATTTCAAGAGATTGAATCACTCAGCCAGCCGGACCAACGGA
The DNA here is from genome assembly GCA_036250505.1 of Solanum acaule. Classification (NCBI taxonomy): domain Eukaryota; kingdom Viridiplantae; phylum Streptophyta; class Magnoliopsida; order Solanales; family Solanaceae; genus Solanum; species Solanum acaule. The sequence continues at coordinate 37,351 of JAJOOR010010312.1, read as the reverse complement.
GCAAATTCTAGGTGTCATCACACATGGTTCACGGTAAGCTCATCACACAAGGCATTGACACCGATGACAAACAAGACTTCACACTTCCACTAGTGTGCATTTTTCAACACAAGAGACTCAATTTGATACTTGGCTAGTCACAATGAGATGCAAAAAGTTCACATATTATCTATGCAACTTCATTTGGCCTCATCGTAGTCGTACATTCATTTTTGTTCGACTATGAGCACTATTCAAGTCATCGGTATTGATCAAGATTGATAATTAAATTTGCAAGAGAATAGCCACATTCAAACACAAACAAGAGGTGGCACAAAATTTTTCAAAAAGGGTCCAAAAATCATTTACAATTAAAACAAGGAGCCACAAGCTCAATCATCCTCAAAAACAGTATCAACACAGTTATAGCTCAAAAACCCAAATATATAGACATAACAATAGTCACAAAAGGTGGGCCTCACCCAACCACAAATAAAAAAATATTTGTCCTCAAATTCAAGCAAAATAATATCCAAAAGACAAGAAAAATAAGATAGAGAGGTAAGGGAAATCCTGGCTACGCAATATCTCCATCTGTCTGGGCATTAGTAATCGGTGTAGCATCAACAGTACCAGATCCACTAGTAGCTGCCATGGATGTCTCGGTCAATGATGTCTGGATCACTGACTGTACAATAGTCTCCTCCAGATCTTACAAGTCTCCATAAATGCTATCCTCTCTCACGTCAATCTGCTCCTCGTCGGTCTTTTACTCCAACTCACCAGCTACTGTGCTATCCCTATGTGTATCTCCGGTGGTAGCTAGAGGAATCTCTAAAGTCTCAGGGGCATCCACATCATCCGCAGCTTCCAGTAGTGAAGTGAAGTCAATAGACTAGAAATAGTCCACATCCTTTCTCAGATCTGCTATTTCGGCTTTCAAAGTCGTAACCTCAGAGGTCTCTCCCTCTTCTCTCACAAGCCTCAACTCTCGTAGTGAGAGTGTCAATGGAAGTCCGGAGGGGGTAGGTGCATCTAAAGTGGCAGCCTCAATCATCTATGGGACTACAGCCTCCATTATGGTAGTTCTCACATCAGCCGAATAGGCCAAGTGCCCCATCTTAAGGATCATCACCATGGTAATCTTGGTTGGCTGGGAGGAGGTAGAGGCACCATGTGCCTGTGAAGAAGAAGACAGAGCAAATGTACCTAAAGGCCCGGAGGCCAGAGTAGGCAAATATGCCTTTGCAGGTATCGAATCAATTTCCACCTCCGGGGATATATCCACCGGAGCTGCTCTCCTCCTGTCGGCCTCCTTTCGTGTGTACTCGACCTCAATATGCCGGATATCAGTGGAGGAAGAAGGGGTAACCTCATTATCTCTCGCATCATCCTGGGGTAGTCCAGCATGCCGGTACAACTCCATAATGAGGACCGAGAATGGAAAGGAGGTATGACTCTGCTTGGCCCTCATGGCTATCTCTTGCTCGATGAGGAGTCCCAAGTTGATGCTCCTCTGGGAAATGATTTCTGCAAGGCAGGTTGCCTTACGGTGGCGCAAAATGGACTCTTTCTGGATGACATTATGGTGCTTCTAGCGAAGCCAAACCAAAATCGAGCAGCAATGCTCAAATCCCTCTTCTCTATGGGGACCCCTGCCTCGATCCACCTTAGGGTGGTATCGAAAATCAATAGAGCCAACCAGCCCTTCAAGTCATCCAAGGACTGAGTAACCGGTAAACCCTCATATTCCTCCGTAGCTCCAAGACCCCTGTCAAGTATAGTATTGTTGTACTCGTTATTGCATCCAACTTCTTTACCTTGGACCATGACCGACTTAACCGGTCTGAACTCGCTTGCCTTCTTCTTGCTCTTTGGAACCGATTCACCATATGCTTAATAGAACTCCCGAACCTATGAAGGAATATAGGGGACTCGAGACCTGGTGAACTTCTCAAAGTGGTGAAAATGAAGGGTGTCTGTCACCCCAGTGTATTTTCCCACAAGGCCCTCTGTAGACAACAAATTTCCTCGAGGATAGTTCTCAATCCATCACTTTTTAACCTTTTGAGAATCTAAGGAGGAGGGACTACTGGTGGCACTGGAGCCACAGAAAGTGTCAGAGCTGGCACTGAACCTGCTGGGGTAGAAGCTGAGGGGACTCTAACTGATTCAGGGGGAGATCTAGAACGGATCTCAGCATGTCGGTAATGTAAGGGCTGATCGTCCTCAGGCTCAGATAATGTAGCCCAGGAGTCAGCAGACACACTCTCCCTCCTATGCTTAGGAACTTCAGATGCAGGCCTCTTGCCTTTCCCCTTGCCTCCTGTTAGAGGCTTTGTTCTGCCCTTTTTAGGAGGATTTTCTCCCCCTTCATTTATCACAATACCCCGCTCTCTTTTACGGGGTGGTATATCTATGTCTGTCCTTGCCATATCTGCAAAACATCAAGAAAAAGTTAAAAACAATTCAATTAGATACACAGAAGAATAGTTGCAGACACGTTCGCCGAACGGGTCGGCAAATCGCCGAATCTGTTAGGCAAGCTATATCGGGCTCGCCGAAAGGATTGGCTTAAGAATCCAAGAAAAATTTGGCATATCGGCGATAGGAAGGCCTTTCAGCGAATCGCCGCTAGCATTCAACAAGCAAGAACTAGCCCACCAAAAGTCACAGTGTAATTAAGGGTCAGGGGTGGAGACTAAGGGCGATCAAGAAGTGCTTTCGGTGAGTCACCGAGTGCATTCGGTGACCTCAGGATTCTCGCCGAAAGTTACAGAACCAAACTTCATATTTAGCATGAAATTAAAGGTGATATGGGGAACTTCGGTGAACCGCCGAGTGGTTCGGCGAGCTCGACCCAACTCGCCAAATGACCCAACGTGCCTACTTTCAACCCAACTTCTCAAATTCAACCCCACAATCCCCGAAAACAAAATCAAAACATGCACCCACCAAATTAAACTAAGACCCATTACTCCCATGCCCCCAGGATACTCAGACTTCTCCCGGTTTGGCCAATTTTGGCCATTTGATGACTTTTGCCCTTGAGAATGACGTCAACCGCTCCATCATTGGGTAAAATACGTCATTTGGCACAAATGTGGGCTACTTAGACTTCACACGACTAGACCCAACAACATGCAAGAACAACCCCACAAATTTTAAAGCACAAAATCTCAAGAAATAAGCATTATAGGCATTTATGGCACGATATTCAAGTTAACACAGGCACAAATAATTACAATGACGGTTAGAGAAGCCCAACACACTTCACTAAGACAAGATCAATTCCAAATGAATACAAATTTCTGAAACTGAATTCAAGGTTCGAAAAACCAAACTTTGATGCTGAATAATCAAGATTTGAAAAGCTAGGTGGAAAAGAATCCAACTCCGAGCACACAATCAATGACTCAAATACAATAATAACTAACAAATATGGAATACTAGAGTGCGGGTATAATTTTGGAAAGTTCAAAAGTGATGGAAAGTGAAAGAGTTTGAAAGTTTAAACCTTGGCCTTTAAAAACCATCTAGTTCTTGCCTATTCAAAGAAATTAGTCTTGCTCGCCGACCCACTAGACGACACACCGAGTGGGCACTTACCTCGCGAAGTTTTACAGGACCTCCAGTTATTGTGGGGTCCAAACGGCGGACAAAGTCGTGATCGCCGACCAACGTCGTGGCACGACGCAAGTCCCCACTTAAGTTCCAGTAGTGGAGCTTACCTTATCTTCATAAGGTTGCCCCTCTTCTGGATCTGGGTAGAGATAAGACAACACTTGGTCCATTTGGGACCCTAGTAGCTGAATGAGCATGGAATGAGAGGTTGTCATCTGGTTCCGCATCAAGACATTCTGTCTTATATCCTCCAACACTCTGTCGTGCTCTTTGACTTTGTGTAGGATGAGTAAGAGGACCTCTTCAATTCGTCCACCCTCTTGCTTTTTCATCTTTCGACGTTCGTGAGGGGGAATGTATCTGTCATTCTCTTTGGACACTACCTCCAATTCCATGACTTTCTTGGCCAAGACATCCAGCTGAGTCAACAATTTGGCCAATTCCTGGTCTTTTTCGTCCTCCTTGTTGGTCTTGGCCATGTGAATAAGGAGGTGGGCTGCTTTTGCATAAGGTAGCTGGATGAGACTACCGGGAGAGATTTGGTCAGCCACTATTCTATTTTCGGGGCCAAGACCCCGGTAGAAACATTCCAGAAGCATCTTCTCCTGAATTCATGAGTTGGGCATTGCTGCAATAGGGACTTAAACGTTTGGCACAACTCATAAATGGCTTCACCCTCCAATTGCTTGAAATTTAGGATGTTATCCATAAAAATCATCAATCTCAAAGGAGGGTGATCCATTGGGTCACTGTTGCTACCAAATATGCTCCAATTTTCTGCTCAAAACAGCAACGCACAAACCAAAACTAAAAATTAAGTAAGTTCAACTATAACTGACCAGAAAAAAATTCAACTTAACTAAAGATTCTCGACCAACACCACTCCTCGGCAGCGGCACCATTTTGATTTCACGTATCAGGACACTTCTTCGAATTCTAATTGTCAACAATCGTTAGTCATTAATATAACCCAACTAAGTGAGTTGGGGTCGAATCCCACAGGTAGTGGTACGTGCTTGACAATCTAGAGCCAAGTATGATTATATTCAAGCCAATCATAGTTAAAGACATTTACGAATAAAAGCATTGTTCAAATTAAAGGGTGACATAAGTGTCAAATAACAGAGGGTTTGATTTTAACTATCAGCTACAACAACAACAAATAGTACGAATAAACAATTAAAGAGATGAGTTCTTTGGATGTGATTGGATTATAGGCTAAGGTAGACAAATGGGTAATTGTAACTGATAGTAAATAGTTGTAAATTAGTGAATAAGCTAGACTTTAGTGGGGTAAACATTCTCTCGAACAATTTACCCCGAATCAAATTGGTTTCTCTCGAACACCAATATGCAACAATTAAGAACAACCTACGCTTTAGTCCATTCACTCTCTTCAGCTGAATGTGTGGAAAAGGGTTTAGGATTCACTCTCTCAAAATGAAACCCATGACAACCTAATACCCACAAACCATCAAATCAGTAATCTTGATTTTAAAACCTCTCTCGAACAAGTGACAAACATGAAAGTAGAGTTGCATTTGCAACTACAACCCTTTAAATTAAACCACAATTATTGATTGAAATCACTTCTAAACAAAATTTAAACTATCAATTAACAATACCCAGCAGCTAAATCAACCCATAATCACATAATCACACCCTAAGAATTGGGGTTTTAGCTAGACATCATAAAAAGGTAAAAATCGTTACCAAAATGTGTTTCCATCAATTGGGTAAGATTAATCTAGTCTTTACAAAGGTCAAGGTTGAAGAATATCAAAGACCCACTTCCAATTTCTCAAAAATGGAAAACTTCAATTCATCAAAGCTAAGGAAAATATTGTCTCAATACTCTCAATTCTAACTCAAAAATTACTCTAATGAATGCTCATAAGAAAATTTTATACTAAACATAAAGTTTGAAAATGTATTTATAGTGTTTAAAAATTGTGCAGCTAAGGGCCATTATGCGTAATAAGTTGGGATCACTGATCCACTCGGCGATCCGCCCTTTGGTCAGTTCCATCGTCATTTTTCTTTGGCCTTCAGCATCTTCAAGTTCTATAACTTTGGGCGATCTAGCACTGCATCGCGGAACTGTTCGTTGACACGCCGACTGCTCCTTTTTTATCGTTGACTTCATTTTCTCCTTCAGGTCTTTTCACACTCAAACTTTAGGCGAGATCATGGCCATTCGGTGACTCGCCCAATGGGTTAGGCAATCATTAGGCCTTATTTTCTTCATTCTTTTAGCTGCCTTGTTCCTTTTTGCTCATTAGTGTCGATTATTTGTTCCTCAATCCAAATACCTGAAAATCAAGGATTTGCATCAGTTATTGGCACAAAATATGCATTTGAGGACACTATATCTATTGAAATTAAGCCCTAAATGAGTCCAAAGCGTGGACTCATCAACTACAATAGAAATACTGGGGCAATAGCTTGTCCAGAACACCATGCATCAGGCATTGCAACAATAACTTTTGGAATCGCAACGAAGTTTCATAGAGGGGCTTACTATCCAATCTATTGTAGTTTTTGGACGCTATCTCTAAGTTTCACCATCTTAGAAGGAGGGAAAAATCTTTCAAGAAACATCTCTGTTAGTTCCTCCCATGAAGTTATGGAATCTTGTGGTAGTTCAGCCAACCACTTGGTTGCTACTCTAAGGAGAAAGGAAAAAACCTCAAACATATGGACTCCTGTGAAATATTCTTGAAAGTAAAAGGCCCACAATATCTACAAAGTTTTGGAGATGTTCATGGGGTCTTCATGAGAAGGACCTCAGAATATCCCTCTTATCTAGAGCAATTGCAACATTGTTTCGGTTACATGAAACATAGCTCTTCCAATAGTAGGAGGTAACCAGATTGTTCATCTTCTCTTGATGACATTAACATGCATGTCGTTCATATATCCAATGTTATTTTTTTGCCCATAGTGACTAGAATAATCAGTTCCACTTACACTTATATTTCCATCGGCAATTGGGGCACCACAAGAACACCAAACATCAATATATTCTACTACAAGAAAACAAGTTCACAAATTAATATCACAAACTAAATTTTAGCCACCACTCCCCGACAACGGCATCATTTTTGATAACGTGTAAATTACTCACAAAAATAATTAAATGAGTTTTGATCATTAGAAATTTAAATACCCAATAATAGAGTTGGGGTCAAATCTCACATGGAGTGATCTGAATCGAAGAATTCAATAAGAAAATTAAGATGGAAACTAATTCATTATAACAATTAGGACAAATGAGTGGATAATTCCACCAAATTTAACATAAGGGTTTGAAATCAATTATCACAATCAACCTAACACAGGGTTTAAACAAGTAAAAGATGATCTAGGGGTGTGAGAATCGGTATGAATATCAAATAGGGGGTACAAGTGCTTGTTCAACAATGCTAAATAATTATGGATAGGTTGGGTAATCATAAATGACAAAAGTCTTCTTTAAATCTCAAGGTGTCATATCACAGAATCTCCTTTAGGTCTCATCCATGTTAAGATACAAATCAACCCAATACCTTACGAAATATATCTGTCGAGCAGATTTTGTAATTAAAAATGAAGCTACAATTTCTCTTTCGAGCAAACTACAATGATCAAATCCAATTTTTAAGTATTAAGCTATTTACTCACTTCAATTAACCCATTTCGTGTATCAATCAAAGATATAAACTTGAACTAAGTTTGCAAACTTAACCCATAAATTAAACTCATGCTAAATAATTCAAATCCATGAATAGATAGCTGAAAAATAGAGCAAAACACTAGACACACTAAATTAGTTAACACCAAACTCCATAATCACACCACTAGAATTGGGGTTTTAGCCAATCATAAAAAAAAGTGACAGAAGTTATACCAATTATGTTTTCAGCCATCAAAGTATTGATAATCAGTAATAATTTTCAACACCCACTTTGAATTGAACCCTTCATTATCAATTACAAATTTGTTCAAAACCCCAAAACTAAGCAATATTCCAAAATATATTTTCTACAGAAAAAAAGATAAAAATACAAGATTCCAGATTCATTTTTGCTCTACTTTGGGCTATTTATAATTTTCCCAAAAATTAATCTAAAATCCCAGGCGTGCACTGATCGGCGATATTCGTCGGGGTCGCCTACTCGATCGGTGAATCACCATCTTTCTCTTAAACTCACCCTTTCTTGATTTCAAGCTTAAGGTGATTAAACCTCAGTTGGAAAACTCAATTGAGTTATCCTTTCACATTCAAAAATTCTCTGATGACCACCTTGTTTGCTTAATGTAAGCTTCAGTTTGAATCAACCTTCTGTCACTTTAGGGAATGGGATTCTTAGCTCGCCCAACTGCTTCGATGAATAACCATTTTCATTTTACGTCACCGCCTAACTTGAATATTTTCGGAAGTGAACATTGCCATTTTAGGCGAGGTCCACACCCATTGGGCGATCTGCCCATTGTATTAGGCGATCCTCAGCTGTGAGTTTTCCCTCTTTTCAACATTTTTGGCATCTTTTTCAGAGATTCATCCTTGTCTTGTCCTTCATCCTTCATAGTTGAAAAAAATCAAAATATCATAACATAATGATATAAATAGTCATTATGAACTCTATTTGTTGAACTAAAAGGTCTCAAATGAATAAAAATCTCAGACTCATCACCTACTTGTTAGTGGGTGTGCATCGATAAGTTCATTATACATTATTTTATATGAAATTTTGATTGCATTGCACTTGCACCTCATCATCATTCTTTGCATTTATGAGTGAGAGGTTATATTTGCGCTTCTATTGAGCTTTAAGAGTTAGGATGTTATTATTGATACTCTGATATGTGAAATTCGATGATTTACTTAAAACATGTTGTTCTTTTAATTGTTAAACTATTGGGATGGGTTGTTTCTGATCTCTTATGCAGGTTGTAGTAGGAGGAGGTTTAGAAGGTGTGATTGTAACACCCCAAAAAAATTTTGACCTATGACTTGAACCATCCTTTGTTGTGAGTAGGATTTTTACCGAGGAATTTAAATTTTTTTTAGTGTTAAGGTCACTAGATGTATCACCTTGAGTTTCAAGAAGAACTAAAGAGAGTTCATTCAAGTCATTCCTAAGTTCATCTAAGTTTTGGGTCAACTTTAAACAACCATAACTCTCAGTATAGAATGAGTGAGGTGGGCCATAAGATATCAAAGGTAAGGTCTTTGAATTGTCTTTCCAACACCACTAAGTTTGCTAAGTTTCGAGTTCAGATGAGTGAGATATGACCTTTTGAATTCAGGGTGTCCAAATAAGAAAAGTTACTCGAAAATAGTAAAGGGTATTTTAGTCTTTTCCTTACCCAATTAGATTTAATTCATTTTTGGTAAGGTTTTAGGTGTCTAATCGGATTAGGTTCAGTTTTATAATCCTAATATACGTCTAGGGTTTTAGTTGAGAGTTCAAGAAGAGAAAAGAAGAGAAAAGAGGAGAAAATAGGAGAGGAACAAAGCGTTCGTCGAGGTTTCTGAGTTTTGTTGCGGATTTTCGCAATTGGTTTAATCCCTAAGAGGTATGTAAGCTTCCATAGTGTTGGACTTATTCACCCACACGTCAATCATGTTATTTTCAGTGTAATTTCATTCTCAAAAGTTGAAGGATTTAAGTTCTTGAAGTTCATTCTAAATCTTGTCTTGTTAGGGTTTTGATGAATTCTTGAGATGAAAGTTAGTGATTTGAGTGTTGTTTTAAGTAGATTAGTGTGTACTTAGGTTGGATAATTGAATCTAAGGAAAACATGAGAAAATAAATCGATTAAAAGTGATTTAGGATAAGAAAATGAGAGACGAAATTTGTCAGAATTGTCTGGGTAATAGAGGCGCGACACCATACGGATGCGCTAGCAGGTCTGGTGTGGCGTGCCAACAGTACGCCAATATCATGTCTCTAAACCTTAAGGGATCGAACCCCGTGCCAGGAATGTGCCAGGGTGGCCTGCCCCCACTCCTTTTTGGTTGGCTGTCTCGTCTGAGTCCCTTCTAAGTGTACCTTCACTCCCGTTGATTCTAAACACTCTAAACTACTTCTAAACACCAAGAAATAATTCATAACATGAATCATAACCTTGAATTCATAATTCAAATCCAAGGTAGAGTTAAGAGTTAAGTTTTCAGAGTTCTTCCGAACATTTTTAAAAAGTCCCTTTTGAGTCTTTTCGAGGAGTCTTCTACAATTTCTAATAAATTGTTTCAAGCCTCAAGTAAGTGAGAATGATAGTGAGAAGAATGTATTCATGAGTCTACTTTATCATCATGGGACTCTTCATATCATGAACCATAACTCTTAAATTCATAATTCACATTCAAGAGAGAGTTAACAGTAGAGTTCAAGAAAGTCTTCGAGTTCAATTATGAATCCTTTGAGATCAACTATCGATTTGAACTTAGTTTTGAACAAGTAAGTATGAGAATGAGCAGAGTCATATACATGAATTCCATATTGTTATTTAGACCCTCGAGTCGAGTCGTTCATGCGAATAAATTCCGCATAAACTTCATAAATTGAGCATCTTTGAGAGGAGTAGTACCTTCAAGTTCTAATTCTTGAGTAATGAGTTCCTAACCCTTTTCAGATTATATTCCTAATCATAGGGTTATTATAGGTTACTGATGAAGTCCTTGAGTTGATTAGTTCATGCCCATAACTCCACATGAACCCTATAAGTCGAGTAGTCTGTAGATGAGAAGAATCTTTGAGTCTTTGAGTTGAGTAGTTCATGACCATAATTCTGCATGAACCCTTTGAGTCGAGCATTCTTGAAATGAGTAGTATCATTGAATTTATTGAGTTCTCAGTATTGAGTTTTAGCTATGGTTATTGAAAACCTTGAATTGAGTCGTTCACCTCCATAATTCGACATGAACTTTATTTTGAGAAGTCTTTTAGAATTTTTTCTAAACTTGTTTTAAGACTTGAGCACTTGAGTCGAGAAAGAGTAGAGTCGAGTTCATTTTCTTAAAATGATAAATGGGAACTTATTAGTTCTAAGAGTAAATGATTTCACATATAAAAGAGGAGGGAACTGTGTTTCATTGAGTCGATTACCTTATTGTTGAGATGAGCCCCATTTCACTGAGTTGAGAACCTTATTTCTCAGTTGAGAACCTTATTTCTCAGTTGAGTATCTTACTCTCAGTACTTCTGAGTTTAGTAAGTTTGAGTAGATTTGAGTATTCCTTGAGTTGAGTTGAACTATGTTTCTTTGAGTTGAGTTGAGTTGAGTGAGTTGAGAGGAGGTAAGTATGTTTCTTTTCCACTAGTTCAAGCTTATGTTATGCTTTAGAATTCCCCTTACATGCTCATACATTCCATGTACTGAGCCATTTGGCCTGCATCGTTTCATGATGCAGATACAGGTATTCAGGATCATCAACAGGAGCTTCGTTGATACCACCCAGAGTTCGAGTTAGCTATGGTGAGGCTCCTTGCTTTCGGAGGATTTCATTTACTTTTTAGTTTTGTCAGGATGTCGTGGATCTTGTCCCGAGTTCCATCTTTGTCATTTAAAGGCTTCATAGATAAACAATAGATTTTCAGAAGTCTTTTCATTTATTTTGTTAAATGTTTTAAAGACTTAAGTTACCTATTTTATGAAGAGTTTAATATATTATTTTTATTCAGTGTTATTTTATTTGAGTTAAAGATTTGTAATTGAGTTCAATGAATTTTATTCAGTTTTTAAGCTTTGTATGATTGAGTTAGTCTTCCGCTTATAGTCAGCCAGGATGAGGCTTCGCTCGGGGACCAACAATGGTTCTCAAGTGCCGGCCACGTCCAAGGTGTAGGCTCGAGTCGTGAAAAACTTGGTATCAGAGCCAGGTTTGAAGTGTCCTAGGGTGTCTATGAAGCTGTGCCAGTAGGATCTTGTTTATGGCTGTGAGGGCCTCACTTCTATGAAGAAGGACTACAGACATTTATGAAAACTTTCCCTTCGTTCATACTCTTAATCGTGCAATAGAGCTATGTAATAAAGATTTATTAATACTCGTGCATTTGTCAAATTCATTCATTCGACTACCCTTCATACTAAATGTGGTTGAAAAGTAAAGCCAAAGATCCTTATGGATGAGTTATTCTTAGCAAAAGTATTAAGGAAGTCATGAGACTCCAGAGAGGCTTGAAAGAAGCCCATGAGTGAGTTAAGTGTTGAATTTCAGAGTAATGGCTTCATATGAATCATGCATTTGAGCTAAAAGTGAGTTGTACTCTTTCCCTAAGCCTTGTTTCAGCTGAGGTACTTATGAGGATGTATGTTTATAGCTTGGGTAGATTTTCACTCAAAGAGGTAACCTGAGTTACGAGATTATGAGCAGTAGTAGTGAAAGTGCCCAAAGTTAGAGGAAGGTATGCAGAGGTTCATTAATCTATGAAAGGGAGATAATGATGGGGCAGATTATGTTCTAGCAACCATACACCCAGTCAGTTATAAGTGATGAGTTCCCTTATGAGTAGAATAAGGAATAATAGTGTTGTAAATAGTTCTTGATAGAAGGAAGCGGAATAGTTACTAGTCAGATAACTTAGAGTTTATTATTAACCAGAATAGAGTTGATGCTGATGTACCATCGTGTTAGAAGGGGCTAAATATATGTGTTGAATAGAAGCACATAGTATTCATGAGGTGATAGACCCAAGCTAGGCTTATGATATTTTTAGATGAGTGTCATGATCAAAAGAATGGAAACATGAGGGTGATGATGTTAGTCTTGAGATTTGATCCGGTAAACTTGACATAAGAGTAGGTGAGGAATTAAAATGTTTGTTGCAATGAATATGAGTATTACTAGTGAGAGACCCTAGTGTTAGATAAGGGCAGTGAAGTGTGGCTAAGTCACAATAGTAACAAGAGCATTAAGAAGTGCACCTAGATGATATGTTACCAGATGAGGTTCCAATTAAGATAATGATTTTCCATGTGTTCCTAGATAGCATAATTGAGTCGTCAATGTGGAATAGGTCCATAGCTTTCAAGTGTTAACTTTAGACCTAAAGGAGAGATGATAAGATGAGAAATCAAGTCAAGTGTTGAGAATTTCTTAAGGAGCTGGTTAGTAGGAGTCCATGGAGTGGTTAGAGTACTACGCTTAATTGTGGTGTTGTTAAAAATTAGGTGGTTCTGGATATGAGCCCAATGTAGTGGTAAAGAGTAATAGTTTTGGGATGAGATTCCCTATAGAGAGGTATAGAACCCGAACCTAAGGATTTGGGTTAAGCTTGAATATAGTAGGAGCATACCATTAGACTCATACCTTAGTAACAGTAACCCCATTCCATACCCAGTCCAGCCGTCATTTGAGGGCGAATGATCCCAAGGGGAAGATATTGTAACACCCCAGAAATTTTTTTGAGCTAAGACTCGAACCATCGCTCATTGTGAGTAGGATTTTTACCGAGGAATTTAAAATTTCATGAGTGTTAAGTTCACTAGATGTATCACATTGAGTTTCAAGATGAACTAAAGAGAGTTCAATCAAGTCATTCCTAAGTTCTTCTAAGTTTTGGGTCAACTTCAAATGACTATAACTCTAAGTATAAGATGAGTTAAGCGGGCCATAAGATATAAAATGAAAGGTATTTGAATTATCTTTCCTACGCCACCAATTTTGCTAAGTTTCGAGTTCGGATGAATGAGATATGCCCTTTTGAAGTCAGGCTGACCAAATAAGGAAAGTTACCCGAAAATAGTAAGGGGTATTTTAGTCTTTTCCTTACCCAATCAGATTTAATTCGTTTTTAGTAAGTTATTAAGGGTCTAATCTGATTAGATTCAGTTTTATAATGCTAATATACGCCTAGGGTTTTAGTTGAGAGTTCAAGAAGAGAAAATAAGAGAAAAGAGGAGAGGATCAAAGCGTTCGTCGAGGTTCTTGAGTTTTGTTGTGGATTTTTGCCATGGGTTTAATACCTAAGAGGTATGTAAGCTTACATAGTGTTGGGTTTTTTTACCCACATGCAAATCATTTTATTTTCAGCGTAATTTCATTTTCAAAAGTTGAAGGATTTAAATTCTTGATAAGTGTTCTCGAAGTTCATTCTAAATCTTGTCTTGTTGGAGTTTTGATTAACTCTTGAGATGAAAGTTAGTGATTTGATTGTTGTTTTGAGTAGATTAGTGTGTACTTCGGTTGGGTAATTAAATCTAAGGAAAACGTGAGAAAAGAATTTGATTAAAAGTGATTTAGACCTTAGAGGATGGCTCCCTGCGCCAGGAATGTGCCAGGGTCACCTGCCCCACTTCTTTTCCGTCGGCTGTCCCGTTTGAGTCCCTTTGAAGTGTACCTTCACTCCCTCTGATTCTAAACACTCTAAAATACTTCTAAGCACCTAGAAATCATTCAAAACATGAATCATAATTCAATTTCAAGGTATAGTTAAGATTTAAGTTTTGAGAGTTCTTCTGAACATTTTAAGAAAGTCCTTTTTGAGGAGTCTTCTACAATTACTAATAACTTGATTCAAGACTCAAGTAAGTGAGCATGAGAGTGAGGAGAATGTATTCATGAGTCTACTATATCATCATGGGACCCTAATATCATGAACCATAACTCTTGAATTCATAATTCACATTCAAGAGAAAGCTAAGAGTAGAGTTCAAGAAAGTCTTCGGGTTCAATTGTGAATCCTTTGAGATAAACTATCTATTTGAACTATGTTTTGAATAAGTAAGTATGAGAATGAGAAGAGTCTTATACATGAATTCCATAATGTTATTTAGACCCTCGAGACGAGTTGTTCATGCAAATAAATTCCGCATGAACTTCTTAAATTGATCATCTTTGAGAGGAGTAGTATCTTCAAGTTCTAATTCTAGGGTAATGAGTTTCTAAACCTTTTGAGATTATATTCCTAATCAAGAGTCTATTATAGGTTACCGATGTAGTCCTTGATTTGAGTAGTTCATGCCCATAACTCTGCATGAACCCTATAAGTCAAGCAGTCTAGAGATGAGAAGTATCTATGAGTCTTTGAGTTGAGCAGTTCATGCTCATAATTCCACATGAACCCTCTAAGTCGAGCATTTTTTAAATAAGGAGTATCATTGAAGTTCTTGAGTTTCGAGTATTGAGTTCTATCTATGGCTATTGAAAAACTTGAATTGAGTCGTTCACGTCTATAATTTGACATGAACTTTATTCTGAGAAGTCTTTTACATATTTTTCTAAACTTGTTTTAAAACTTGAGCACTTGAGTTGAGAAAGAGTAGAGTTGAGTTCATTTTCTTTAAATGATATATGGGAACTAAGTAGTCCCAAGAGTTAATGTTTTCACATTTAAAATAGAAGGAAACTGAGATTTCCAAAAGAGTTTTGAGCAGTTTGAGTAACATCTCTTTTTAGAGAAAGATTTTGAGTAATAATGTCAAACCACAGAAAGATTTATGTTTTTAAACATATGAGCTGAGTATATTTTTGGGAGTAGTATTGAGCACCGATATGGGGACGAGTTCAGATAAATCAAGTCTCCATAAGTCATGTAGCCAACGTGGGTAGAAAGGGTCATACTTTTTAGATTATTCCTTAATGCTTTTTAGCATAGACTAGTGGATCCACTTAGTTGAGAGGTTTTATACCCCGGAAAAGTATAGGATAGTTTTGGCAGCATGAGGGAGACGTTGTATCATCACATAGCTCATAGTGATGGTTGTTAGTTAGAGAATCTCCCACAGAGTTATATTATATTTTATTATATACAAATTGAGATGTTATTGTGTTCTTCAATACATTGAGTTGCTATCTACTATTTTAAAAACTTTCCATATATTGTATCTTTTATTGTTGCTTTGTTCTTAAGTATCTTGAGTTGAGCATCTTGAGTTGAAATGTATCTCATTGAGTCGAGTACCTTACTGTTGAGTTGAGCCCCATTTTACTGAGTTGAGGACCTTATTTAGTTGAGTATCTTACTCTTGAGTACTTTTGAGTTTAGTAAGTTTGAGTAGTTTTGAGTATTCCTTGAGTTGAGTTGAACTATGTTTCTTTGAGTTAAGTTGAGTTGAGTGAGCTGAGAGGAGGTAAGCATGTTTCTTATCCACCAGTTTAAGCTTATGGTATGCTTTAGAATTCCCTTTACATGCTCGGACATTCCATGTACTGAGCCATTTGACCTGCATTGTTTCATGATGCAGATACACATATTCAGGATCATTTATTTTGTTAAATGTTTTAAAGACATAAGTTGCCTATTTTATGGCGATTTGAATGTGTTATTTTTATTCAGAAATATTCATTTGAGTTAAAGATTTGTAATTGAGTTCAATGAATTTTATTCAGTTTTTAAGCTATGTATGATTGAGTTAGTCTTCCGCTTGTAGTCAGCTTGGATGAGGGTTCGCTTGGGGATTGGGAATGGTTCTCGAGTGTCGGCCACGTCCAAGGTGTAGGCTAGTGTCGTGACAGTGATAGGGTGCTTCGGTTTGATATTCTTTACATAGGTTATCTAGGGATGCTTGCTGAGTATCATTGTTGTTTGGTACTCACTCTCTTTCTTTCTACACTTGTATAGGGTACGAGCCCGAATCATCTTGACTTCTCTCTATAATCTTCATCCGAGTCTTGCATTTTGAGTTTGTGAGGTAGCTATTTTTCTTCTCAGTAGACATCACTTATTTTTCTATAATGTCCTTGATCTATTTTAGATATGGAGACATTCACACTTATATTTGTTTTGAATATATTATAATACTTAGTGCCTTGTATACGTGACTCCAAGTTTGTGTAATATTATGAATTTGCATGCTTATTTTATGCTTAATCCTTAATTTTGGTCTTACTTCCATATTTACCCTTGTCTAGGATTGTATAGGCTGACCTGTCTTGGTGGGATAACGCAGGGTCCAGCATGCCCGGTTTTTGGTTCATGACATAAGTCCTCCTATATTTGTGGCTGAAAGAGTTTTAAGTCATTTTGAGGTACTTTCAAAAGAAGTGCTAATTCTTGAAATAAAAGAATTTCTTATTTACCGCTTCAAAAAATTTAAAATACTAGTACTGCAGGCTTTAAATCACATATCACAATGACTATAAGGTTTCCTATGAAGTACTAGAACAATTTGTAGGATAAATCATTCCCTCTGCAGGCTTAAAGCGGTATTATGATACATATTTTGTTGTGAAATATTTAAAGTCCCCTAATTTTCTTATGTGAGATTCACATGAAAATAGGTACCATCCTTGAAGGGTAGGTATATAAGGAGCAATTCTATAGTAGAACTTTAGAAAAGAGTTTGCACTCTTAAAATGGAAAAAATTTGGAAATGTAATGAATGTAGTAATTAGGTTGTGAACCTAAAAAATATTTTTTTCATAAGAGTTTCTTAATTCTTAATCAATGTGGTGGTCAAAAATAGAAAAAAAAATGAGAAAAAAGAGAACTTTCCAATTTGTTATTTTCATCTTCACATTCAGGATGAGGTGCTCTTAAGCTCCCTATCTTTATATTCATTTCAAGGACCAGGAAAAAGACGTCTCTTTTTTTCTAATTAAGAACTTTTGAGTGGGGCATTTTAGACTGTAAGTTTAAAAAATATAACATGTAGGATTTCAAACTCAAGTGATCTTGGCATATTTATATGATTAAAAGGCAAGTAAAACTTATACTTTAGCGAAATTCGAGAATAAATTCCATTATGTTGATAAGTGTTTGAGTCGTTTTTATGTAATTTTGCTAACAAATGTTATTAGGTATTTGCATGTTGGAAAGCACGTGAAATAGGGCACAAAAGTTGAAGAACTGAAATAGAGGTGACGTGAAGTGTAATGACCCTCGTGGTAATTTATGTGTTTTGGCGTACTTTTACTATATCCCCCTTCCCATAGCTTCCTTGTTGGTTTTGTATGGTGTTGGATTGGGTAGCATGCTTTTCGAGGTGGTCGGGTGAGTTTTGAATGGTTTTTGCCATTTTAGAGGCGTAAGGTATGAAATAGTTTAATTTAGTCAGCATCCAAAGATTCTAATGTTTGATCAGAATGTTGTCAAGTCTATCAACTCTAGAAGGGTTATTTTGGTTTAGTGTGATGATTGCTTCTGGTTTTGAGGCCTTCGTTTGTAGTTTGTGCAATTAGGTATTTTAGCTTTTGAGTTTTGCCCTAAGTTTGAACTTGGTCAACTTTCTTTGTTAATGCACTCGGGATAGAATTTTGTCAGTGTGGTATCTCTAGAATGCCAAGTTTGGTCTAGAATAACATTCGGTTCAGTTCTTGAGGTAATCATGATGACTTTGTGGCGTTTAGCATTTTGTGCATCTTTTTTTTTGTAACTGTTGAGTTTGGTCAACATTTTGATTAGACGAGCTCCATTGGTTGTGTCGTTGATTTTGTTTAGTCCAGAATATCAGTCTAATTAGACAACATAGTTCATTTGAGTTGAAGGGGTTTCGAATGAATTACGAATACCAAATGCAGAATTGGCCTCTTTTGTGATGTTGCAGATGCAACACTTTCCATCTCTCCATGATTGCAAGCCTCTGGTCACTTTTGTAGGGACAAAGTTCTCAGACTTCCACATTCACGTGGATTATGCCACATTCGTAAAGTGTCAATCCCTTGGCCTTCACGTTCGCTGGCCCTTGGCTACATTCAGGAAGGGTTGACTGACCTAGCCTTTACATTCACAGGTCTCACACTTCATTCATGGAGGTTCAGCTGACCTCTACGATCCCAAGACGCCTCTGTAATCAGGAAGGCCAGTTAACTGGTCGACTAGTTTCTTAAAAAGATTCAATTTTTAGTTGAATGTACCATTTCTAAATTAGAGTTTTGGCAATTTTTTGAGCATTTCTAGGAGGAATCGAGCGATTCTTGTTGGAGTGCGTCAGAAAATTTTGTTAGCATGTTCTGAGCTTGTTGAATCTACCATTTTCCTTGGTAATTCACGTAAATTTCCTTTTTTCACTGTTTGATTCCTTTTGAGCTAAACTAATGGTGGGATTGTTTTGGCTTGATGGTACCTCAGATTGTGCCTATTTTTGGGGAACAACTTCCTTGAGAAGTTTGGGACCTTGTGATGGAGTTGATTTTCTGACTCTATGTCTGGGTTTCCCATTTATGATTTTGGGTCTCTTACCCATTTTGAATTCCTTTATTAATATTGGTATCGTTGTATTTGTTTTTGTGTTCTTGCGGTGTTGTTTATAGCTTGGCATCACTCTGAGGCTCTCTAAAAGAGAAAATCACCCAAGTAAAGGTTTGAGTGCGGTTTGGGCCTTGAGTTAGGTTACAGTTTCCCTTTTCTTAGACTTGGCTCATGTAGATTAATTGTATCTTACGTATTATTACATGATTAAGTTGGAATTTAGGATTAGTTAGGCTTTTCTATTTTATGTTTAGTCAGCTTTTGGCCATTGTTGGGTTGCTTAGTGCAGTTTTAGTTGGAAAAGCCTTAGTTTAGGTTGATCATTATGGTTTGTTTTGTATGATATCCTTAGAAATGGCTTTTAGATGGTGTGAAACTTAGGTTTCCTTATGTTTTCTTGGTCGACTTGTTCGGTTGTGTCTGTACTGCATTTGAGTTTATGATCTTGTTCATATTGAACTGTTGGGCCTGAGGCCATGAACTAGGACTGTAGGAGTTCTAGGTTTGTACGCTTATTGTCTGACGATTGTTTACCCAGTTGTGTTTGTGTGATATGGTTTGATTTGTGATATTGTCTGGATTGTATGGGTGTTAAAGCATGACCATGGAATAACAACATCGGTTCTATTATTGAAAGAGGTTTTGATACACTTTTGAGTATACCACACTTTCGATTGATTTTTAGCTCCTTGGGAGTGGGATTATTGATTTTAACTGATTTTTATCAATGAAAACTTGGATTTGAGGAAAATGTTCCATTTTTTCCTCATAATGCATATGTTGATGAGTTCTGATGGCACGCATATTGAATTCTGGGTTTTACTTTTCTGATAAGCTGAGACGGGATTCAATAGTTATCTAAGGAGTCCAGAGGATAGCTGGCGAGACAACTCCAAAACTTTTTGCATTCATCCTTCATTTGCCACATGCGCATTTCATCTCTTTGGGTGATTAACTTCTGTGTTGTTTGAATGGTGTGGTAAATTAGTTAGTCCTTCCCTTGTCAGAAGTTTTGGTTACTTTTAGCTCTATATCAAACTTATGCTAGTATCATCGGTCTGCTATTTTTATATTTGATTTTTCTAAGCTCGGTCGGCCTATGATGCCTACCGAGTACCCCATTTTTGGTACTTATAATACAATTCCACATCTTTTTCTGATGCAGCTTCTAGTACAAGCCACCCTAAGTGAACGTTGGATCTACCTTAGCCGTCACAAACTTGGATCATAGTGGGCTTCTGGCGTTCAGAGATTTTTTGCTTTCACTCTTTTCCACTGACTTATGTTTTGTATTTTTCTTAGTCAGTTCTCTTGTACATTTAGCCTTTATTTACTTAGCATCTCTATAATAGATTAAACCATGTCCGCGGTGAGGTCTTGTGTTAGATTTTGTTCTTGGTCACTTTGGGCGTTTTTTGGTCATTTTGTATCATATTACATATTTATGATATGGCTTCTCTTCTTTATTCTATTTCTACTTCCACTCTTTCTTGTTATTATTATATAGATTATTATCTTTAACATCTTTTAGTATCGGGTTAGGCTTGCCTACTCGGGTGTTATAGTAGGCTCAAACATTGCTCGATTTAAGGTCGGGACAACGTGTTATCAGATATTTAGGTTCACCGATCTCACCGTATAAGAGCAAGTGCCTAGTAGAGTCTCGAAATCGGTATAATGATCTCCATATCCAATATTTAAATAGCTATACATTATTCGTATGAATACTTCAATATTTCTTGTTTCTTATGATGCATTGATGGTTGTATCAATATCTCAACTCTATTTGTTTTACTCTTTGTCAGATGGCTAGGATGAGGTCATTCATGGGTGGGAGAGAGCCTTCTATACCTCTAGATGGGGCAGCAACGAGGTTGAGGTCGAACCAGAGGTCAAGAGAGCGCATGTTTTGCAGCACCATCCAGAGATTAGGAAGAAGCAGCGCTACCAGTGCCGAGATAAGGGTTGACCTTCTTAGATATCAACGAGATGGTGTGAGTCCATCCCAACCTCCACCAGTATTCAAACACACGCCAGTGCTACACGATCCTCTAGTTAGGATCCTCAACTTTAGGGAGGGTATGTCTCAGGAAGGAACTTTTCCTAGCATATTAACAGGACCCTAGATTAGAGATGAGGGTAAAATTTCAGCTCAGGTAGGGGCAAAGGGTGTTCAGACCACAGTGACAAATCATGTTGTTGTAGCTCCTCATTTAGCGGTTCAACTAGTTCCAACTTTTTCACCACTTATTGCACCTAGGCCAGCTACGTCTTCTGAGTAGAAGAAGTTGTTGGGACGATTCATCAAATTAGGTCTTCCTAGGTTCATACGTTTTGCGGGTAAGGATGCACATCAGTCTTTGGTAAGTTGTTAGTAGAGGTTGCAAAGTGGAGTCCCTACAGGGTTGATTGTATTGTTTTCCAGCTTGATGGGTGAGGCAGGCAGTGGTGGAGGTCCTACCCTAGTGAAGACTAGTCAGGTCATCTTTGATGACTTGAGCTTAGTTCTCCAAGGCTTTTTGGAGAAGTATGTACCTCATAGCCTAAGGGAGCGGTTGAGGGATGACTTTATAGACCTAACTCACGGATCCTTGTGATTTGCAGAGTATGAGACACGATTACATGAGTTTGCTAGAAATGCAACTATATTGATGCCAATAAAGCATGAGAGGGTGCAAAAGTTTGTTAGAGGGCTGTCATTTCAAATTTGTTTAGCTATAGAGCAGATGGTAGCATTGGGCTGTTCATTTCTCCACGTAGTTGATCGAGTATAAACAATTGAGGGAATCCTTCATAAGGCCTTTAGAGGTAGTGAAAATAGGCTCCATCGAATTGATGGTTTTAGCGGGTCTCACTCCTGTGGTAGATGGTTTCCAGGCAGCGCTTACATACAATAGTTTTAACCTTCTCAGCCAGTTCAAGCAGTTCTTCAACTTATAGATGGTGGTAATAGTGCAGGTGCTAGTGGTTAGTTGGTTCAAAATTCTTGGGGTTCATATTCAGGGTATTCAAGCAATGATGGTCTAGTTTTAGTCGAGCCATCTCACCATGTCAATTCTAGTAAGGGTTGCTATGAGTGTGGAAAGTTTGGCCCGTTTACTAGAGATTATTGTAGGGGCCTACCTTTCAGACAACAAGGTCAGTAGGTTCAAGCCTCCAGGGTCAGGTACAGTTGACTAGGGGTTGTCCCTAGGGTACTCGAGGCGGTCCTCAGATAGACAGGTTAGGTGGTCGAGCTAGACACGACCATATATATATATGCTTTTGTGGGGAGGCAAAGGTTGATTAATTGGATTTTGTTATCACATGTAAAATCTCTATCTTCCATCAGCCTGCATATGCTTTATTTGATCTAGGATCTATTTTTTCTAATATGTCTGCTTATTATGCTACACGATTAATTTATCTTTTTCAGCTAATGGTTTTGCCTATGCATGTACTACCCCCATAGATGATTCTTTAATAGTGGATTAGGTGTATAGATCTTGTGTGGTGACCATCTAGGGGTATGATACTTGGGTAGACCTGATTTTGTTAGATATGGTAGATTTCGACTTGATTTTAGGCAAAAATTGGTTGTCTTCTTATCATGCGGGCTTAGATTGATTCTCCAAGACTATTACTTTGTTCATGCCTGGTATTCCTCCTATTGTATGGACTTGTACTGATAGTCATATGCCAAGAGGTGTGTTTGTTTTCTGACGGCGCAACGGTTGGTGGGGAAGGGTGTCTAGCTTAACTTCCTTATGTCCATGATACTAGTGCCAACACTGCTCCTCTTAAGTTTGATGTTGTGATTAGAAAGTTTGTTGATGTGTTTCCTACCGATATACCTGGTCTTCTTCCTTATCATGATATTTACTTTGGGATTCAAGTTGAGCCCGGCACACACCTAGTTTCTGTCCCACCATACCGAATGGATCCAACTGAACTGAGGAAGCTTTAAGAGCAGGTCCAGGACCTCTTGAGTAAAGGGTTTCATGAAACCGAGTGTATCTCCTTGGGGTTCTCCTATTCTATTTGTGAAGAGGAAGGATGGTACCTTACATATATGCATTAACTACAAGCACTTGAATAACGTGACCATCAAGAACATGTATCCTATGCTATGGATTGATGACTTATTTTACCATCTCTAGGGTGCATCGGTGCCTCTAAGGTAGACTTGAGATTGAGCTACCACCGGTTGAGGATTAGGGCGGTAGACATCCCTAAGACAACCTTTAGCATTCGATAAAGCCACTAAGTATTTAGTCATGTATTTTAGGTTGACCAGTGCCCCAGAAGCATTCATGGAGTTGACGAACCGTGCATTTATGTCCTATTTGGACTCATTTGTGATAGTGTTCATTGATGACATCTTGGTCTACTCTGGGAGTAGGGAGCAGCATGAGCATAATCTAAGGATTGTACTTTAGACCTTGAGATCAACAGTTGTATTCCAAATTCACTAGTGTAATTTTTTTCTTGAGTCTGTAGAATTCTTGAGGCATGTGGTTTCAAAGGATGGGATTATGGTGGATCCGGCGAAGATTGACGTAGTCCATGGTTGGGCCAGGCCTATTTCTCCTACTAAGGTTCACCACTTTGTTGGGTTGGCATGCTACTATAGACAGTTCATGGAGGTGTTGTCTTCAGTTGTGACACCTTTAAGTAGATTGACTCAGAAGAATGTCCCTTCCGTTGGTCTAATGAGTGCGAGGTGAGCCTTCTGAAGCTCAAAAATTTGTTGACTTCTGTGCTGATTTTGAATCTTTATGTGGAGGGCTATGGGTTTACGGTATAGCTTGATACTTTCAGTGTTATCCAAGGTTGTGTATTGATGTAGTAGGGTAGAGTTATTTACAATTCTTTCGAAAAACTAAAGCATCACAAGAATAACACCATACTCATAACTTGGAGTTGGCAACGATATTCTGCACGTTGAAGATTTGGTGGTACTACTTGTATGTAGTTCAATGTGAGGTATTGACTGACCATCATAGTCTTAAGTATATCTTCAGCTAGAGGGATTTTCATCTAGGACAACACATGTTGTTATAGTTACTAAAGGAATGTGACATTTCTATCTTTTATCACCTAGGCAAGGCTAATGTGGTAGTAAATGCTTTGAGTCAAAAGGTTTCGTACATTCGGTCCTTAGTCAATGGCATGGTTAGACTTGATATTTCTTAGCTGGGTAGAGTACTTGCTTGTGTAAAGGCTAGATCTTCTTTTATGGAGAAGATTTGGGTACAATAGTTTGAGGATCAAAGATTAGGGGTGGTTCAACACAAGGTGCTTTGTGGTGAGGCTAAGAAAGGGCCTTATATATGGAGGTTATTTAAGGATTTAGGGTCGTATTTATGTCCCTAGGGTTGGTAAGTTGGTTGGGCTAATTCTGCAGGAGTCCATTATTCTAGATATTCTATTGGAACTAGTACTGTGAAGATGTATCGTGATATGAGCAAACACTATTGGTGATGTGTGAAGAAGAGGGACACTACATCATTCGTTGATAGGTGCTTGAACTATTAGCAGGTGAAGTACGAGCACTAGAGGCCAGGTGGTTTGACCCAGTGGCTACCTATTCCAGAGTGGAAGTGGTAGCACATAGACATAGACTTTGTTTTAGGCTTACCACAAACTTTTTGGGATTTTTGATATTATTTGGGTCATCATAGATCGATTGACTATGTCATCTCACCTTGTTCTAGTTCGGACTGCATACATTTCAAAGAGATTGGGCCAAATTTACATTAGAGATATTGTCCGTTTTTATGGGGTGCAAGTTTCTATCATCTCAGATCCTGCTACATAGTTCACTTCACACTCCCCGAGGTATATTTAGAGAGAGTTGAGTACCCGGGTCGATCTCAATACAACTTTTCAGCTTTAGACCGATGGTCAGTCTGAGAGGACTATTAAGGTTTTAGAGGATATGCTACGGGCTTGTGTTATTGATTTCGGTGGTCAGTGGGATCATTCTTTGGCTAAGGCAGAGTTTGGGTATAATAATAACTTCGATGGGATAGTTTGATGCTTTTTAGGTTAGAGACTCTATGAATAGTGTTCGTGTGATCCAAGAGTGACTCCATACTGCTTAGAGTAGATAGAAAAGCTATATTGATAGGAAGGTGCAACCTTTAGATTTCATGGTTGGTGATCAAGTATATCTGTGGGTGTCACCGATGAATGGTGTGATGATATTCAAGAGGAGGGGCAAGCATAGCCATAGGTTCATCGGCCCATTTGACATTCTAAGATTTGTAGAAGAGGTTGCCTATGAGATAGGCTTACATCTATCTCTTTTTAGTGTTCATCTTGTGTTCCACGTCTCTATGTTGAGAAGATATCTTACCGTTGATTCTCACATGATTCATTGGGATTCGGTTCAACTTGATGAGTCCTTGAGTTTTGAGGAGGAGGTTGTGGCTATTCTATATAGGCATGTAAAGAAGTTGCAGTCTACGAAGATCCCGATGGTGAAGGTTCGATACAACAACAAATTCAATTATTAGGGATGAATAATTTCATCACTTGTAAATAATTTGTTGTCACAAAAGATTTTGTTTGACGAAAACAAATTCCCCAATCACTCGTCACTAAATGTGGGTTGCTAAAAGTCAGAGACTGTTTCATCGCTAAAAAGGTTATATTAACTACAAAAAAAAAAAATTGTCCCCAAATGCATAAAAATTTATGACGAATTTATTTGTCATGAAAAGTGTACTATTTTTTGTAGTTGATAGTATAACTTTGTCACGAAAAATGTTGTTACTACCGGCAAAACTACATTGTCACTAATTATTTCATTCAATCAATGACGACACCAATTGTGTTTAAAGCTATATATATTTCGTAGTTGAACAAATATAATTTCGTCACTAATGATTATTTTTATATATAGAAAAAAATTTCATCCTTAAATGTATAAAATTAGGGAAAAATTTATTACTATAAAAAAGATTAACAATATTGTAGTTAAATCTATCATCCTGTCCCTAAACGTATTGCTTTTACCGACAACATATAATTGTCACAAAAAAATTAATTTGTATTCAATAAAAATGAGGATACTAGGAAAAATATTTTTTTTTCATTAAATGTAGTCAACTTAGGGTGAACTAATTTATTTCGTGACAAAAAAATTGCCTTTAAAAGTTTAATTTAGTCATTGCTAAAAGTTACCTTTAATGATAATATCTTTTGTCACTAATTATAAATATTTGATGACATTTAATTATTACAAATTGATATTATTTTTTTAATTACTGGGTTGACTAGATAAAAAATTAATAATAAAACATGCCAGAGAACAATAAAATTCATTCATGATCATACAATTGAAAAGCACTAAAATTATGCCAAGGTAATATTCACCCATGATCATACAATTTAAAAGAACTAAAACATTAGAAGTTCCTTAAATAGAAATAAAATATGTCTAATAACAAGAAAATCTAACTAAAATAAGAAGCGATTTCTTCCAAAGTACCAATATTGTGGTGGCATTTACACCTTTTATACCTGTGCAAAAAGAGAAAAATATAAATTAACATTTAATTTTTAAACATTCATACTATGGTCAAAAAGTAGAATTTGTAACACTATATATGCCTTCCATATGTTGTGATTCTCTTAAGTGAGCAATACACATGTTCCTACCAAACATTTGTTGAAGTTAAGACTCCCTATTTTAGTTCCAGAATAAGACTCAACATCTTACAAATTGTGAACTGTGGAAGATTTTCAGGAAGATGGTCATCTTACTTTTACCTACAATAGCTTTAATGGCGAACAAGAATTTCCAGGTTACTTATTTGTCCAGGTGACATACATGTTCATTGAGACAAACAAATTTAAACTTAATCATGAAAGCAAAGCCACTAAACAAAGCCATGCCAGTGAATTTAACATCTCACACATAGTGGAATCTTTAAGGACACACTGATGATGACATTTTGTCCAACACTATTCAAATTTTTGGGTCCCAGATTACCCCTATTAATGATAAGCTCATCCCCAACGGAGAAATTACCTCATTTAAGAAAACATGCTATGATTTCCTTCACCCATAGACGATAGGAGCAAGTTAAGTGAAATACTCGGTGCATATCATATCAATTATGTGTTGATTAATACCGAGGGAAAGCATTTTTCCAAGGATTGCGATTGACCAAGAAAGTAAATCGGGTAGAAAGATGGAATTGTGAAGTAACAAACCTGGTTCGTAGTTTTACACAAGTAATATGTTGGATAATGGAAAAAGATGCATTTGTTCACTCAAAGTATTCTTCACTTTGTTTGGAGACACAAGGCTTCACTAATTCTGTCAATCATTCCAATTATCCTTCTCAAATTGTGAATCAAGGGAAAACTTATAAGCACATTATTATCTATAGGTTTACTGCCTCATAGAAACTTTTATATGTTTCATAACTATAAAAGATAGCTCTTAGTTATCACTTTTATATCATATTTTACTTGCTCCCTCCGTTTTAAAAAATGTGGCCTAGTTTGACTTAACACGGAATTTAAAAAATAAAGAAGACTTTTGAGTATTGTGGTCCTAAATTAAAGTTATGTTCAATGTACAAAATTGTCCTTTAATCTTGTGGCCTTAAATAGTCCATGTGGAAAGCTAAAATTAAAATTTTACCAAAAAAATGGAAAGATGTCATTCTTTTTGAAACAAAATAAAAAGGAAAGTAAATCATTATTTTTGAAACAGAGGGAGTATTATTCATGATCTTTAACTAGAATAGTTGGACTGCTGCTAATGTTTAATGTTACACTATTCTAGAAAAAAAAGACTTACCTAATAGTACAAAATTTTGCTATAAAGAACTAAGAAAAAGCAGACCATGATGAAGCTGGACAAATAAAGAGAGACTTCCTTTGTCATGGATGCAAAGAAATTAAAGGTTATAACCTAGTCAAATGGGAGATAACATTGAATAGCAGAGACAAAGGGGGTATGGGTATTAGAGATTTGAGGAAACAAAACAATAGCCTTTTGATGAAGTTGTTATGGAGATATAATGAAGAGGGTCAAGCCTTATGGAAGATGTCATCATATCAAAGTATGGTGAGTACAATCCTTGGTGCAGTAATGTTAGTGTTGATGCCTATGGGGAGGGATTCTGGAGAACTATGAGAAACTTATGACAAAATTAACTTGAAGCTAATATGTAAATTGAAGTGGGAGATGATAGGAGAACTAAGTTCTGGGCATATGCGGGTAACAAACAGATTTCTCTAAGAGAATTATTTCCAGATATGTTCTATGTAGTAATCCAAATGTATATATCAATGAATGTTGGACATCACACACGGGTTGAATATGATCTTCAAAAGGTTTTTGAATGACTGGAAAGTGGAGAGAGTGGCCAAATTGCTAGAGCTATTAGAAAAATTCTCTTGCACCACAAATGCTCCTGATTCTTTGAGACGAAAACATAGTAAAGATAGACCTTCACTAGTAGTGTCACGACCCAAGAATATTAAAGTAATGATGGCACCTACTACGTCCCTCCAGTAGGTAAGGCTAACCTATAGCCCGAAACTAGAAGTAGCGGGCAATTGCAGTAATGAAACAAATTGCAGAAGAAAATGATAAAAATCAAAAAAGCAAAAGAAAAGGGATAATGAAATCAATACAAAAAACACCACCCCAAAACCTTGTATCATCTGGTATTTGAGCATCTATTTAAGACAATAGTACAATAACAATACAATAATATTGAACCGTCTCTGGAACAAAAATAAAGACTAGTCCTACGCCAACATATAGGGAGAGTGAGGCAACTCTGAAGGACAAATGCTCACCGAAATCTACGAATCCAAGAGCTGCTCCGCACAAGACCAAATCAGCGGCGGGAACTCGTACTATGATCTGCAGGATACATAAATTTAGTATGAGTACCAAAAAGTGGCACTCAGTAGGCAAAGGTCAACTGAACTCCAAAGATAAAGAAAACATAAACGACAAGTAAGAAGGGATCATATATCAAATATAACTACACGAACAATAGGAATATCAACATAAGAAATAAACTAACGTAAAGTCTAGAGAGTAGATGAGGTAGATATGGAAGTAAGGGACGAACCTCGATGTGCTATCTCAACAACCTAAACACGAAAAAACTCTACGAAGGAGAACAACTAGCAAAACGTATAGTAATAGGAATAAACGACAAATACACATAAAAAATGCAAAGGCTGAGTCAAGCCAACACCTGCAAAAAATGAATCAAACTACAGGGAACAAGGGCAGTACAAAGGACCACCCTGCATACCACCATGAGTCAACAATTAGACAAATAATAACCTTCAATGTGTCTAGAAGGTACACAACAACAAACTAAACCCGTATGGCCCCCATATGACCAAGAGGGACAAACAACAATCAATTATATTGGTGATAGGCAATGCATGATGTATGAGACTTATGCAATAAAATTAGTAGTACCAATAGTTCTAAGATATATACACCTACCCCTTAGTCCCAAACAACAAGGTAGGACCCATGTGAACCTCCCTCTTCTGGTTTAGTGGGTAAAATGGACAGAGAAGTCCATGGGGGACTCGAGAGTATCCATATATCCCTTCATGGTACCGATAAAAAACTTTTTGTTCCATTAGTGTGACTGGAGATAATCAACATAACCATAAGAGTACAGAAAGGGTCGGCAACTCCTCGACCTGTTAAGTAAAAATGAGCACATCCCAGATGTCTGTAATATGTAAAAATGAGAACATCCGTGATGCCTCTAAACCTTAAGCCCATTTTAAAAATAGTAAAGGTAGTACAACCCCCATAAAAGGTCATTTTAAAAGTAATCGGGTAAAACTCCAGTTTTTCAAAAGTATGCTGAGAACCAATGCATGCACTATGTCCTACTACATGTCACGAGAGAATGAAGATATCAATGCAATTCATGCCATCACCATAATCGAAACAACACATCCATAATGGCAAAACATATAAATAACAACCATCTCACCCCTAGAGTATAAGAACTAACTCGGGATCCAGCTTGTCCTCGACCAAGGCCTTGGGCCCAAAATACCTCAACCAACTAAAAAAAGATAACAAGAGAAGGAAACAACTCTAAACAAGCATCAAAAGGGATCACAATGAATAAACAGAGTGAATGAGTACACAAGGAACACCCCCTACTCCCAAATTTACCACCAAAAGAGGCATAAGCACAACTAACCCTATCTTATAGAACACGATATTATAATGTAATCCACAACTAAACCAAGGTATATGAACCTCATCATAGGTACAACTATAACCACAGTGAAAACCGACCAGCCACATGACCTCATAGTCCCCGCACTAGCTGAAGGAATCAACCGAAGAACAACTCCCAAGAATAATTTATAATATCTAAGGATAAACCAAACCCATTCAAAGGTACTAATAGCACCAAATACAATTAAGGTTCAAACAATACCCTAGAAATATTAATAGTTCTAAACTAAGGCCTAAGCGAAGAATCTCTATGCTAACTTAAGGACTTCACAATTCTAACTAGCTTTAGATTCTAGCGGGAATCAAGAAAGTAAGAATATGGAAGATAAACCTAGACCTTCTACACAGAGTCCCAAATAACATGCAATAAATGCTAAAAATCATCTAAGAAGTCTCAAGCAAATAACAAGTAGAGCGTAAGCTACCTCAAAGCCAGAATTGTACTCGAACCTTTACTTGAGGCAAACCTCACTAATGGAACTTGAGTGAGGAGTTGCGTCGTGCCACGGCGTTAAATAAGACGCTTCTTGGGAGGCAACCCAAGGTTGTAAATTTAGGATTTTACTTTTATAAATAATGGTGTGTTGATGTTGCAGATAAACCGAGGAAAGTGTGGAAAATCTCAGGTTGGCGAGCAGAAAGTCCATTCCGCGAGTTAGTAGACAGGTCGGCGAGCCCGATTGGATCCGCCGTTTGGCTTAATACAAGAGTTGTACAGAGCATTTAAAACTCGGCGAACTCGAAAAGCAGCTCGGCACATCGCCAAACTGCTTGGCGATCTCGATGCAGACCGCCGATCTCACCCTAGAAAATTGAAGATTTTGAATAAAGAACGATATAAATGACTACTCGGAGGACCGCTGAGTGGGTCGGCGAGTTTACTAACATCGCGGAATGGACAAGAACTGAACGGTTATAAAGTGCCAAAAATCTCAGAATTTTTAAATTTTCCCACTCTCCCTCCTTTCAAACTTCTCAACTTCACATCAACGTAATATTTTCTAGATTATTTCTTGCCTTTAGTATTGTAGTCGATAATTAGTGCTTGGAGTGGATTACATTGCCGCCTAGCATTTCAAAAGTATTTTAATCGCCATCTAAGGTTGGTTTTTCGAACCCCGAATTTATTTTTAGCAATTTTGTACTCATTTGCAATGATTTTTTTTTTGTTATTTGCATTTGAGGACAAATGTTTTTATTTGTGGTGGGGTGAGGCCCACCTTGATTTGCTTGTTGCGGATACATGTGTTTTGGTGTACATTTGGGTTGTCTATTTTTAATTGTGTTTTTAAAAATTGCTTTGCGATTGTTTGAGCTTATGGCTCTCTTTTGGGTTTAATTAAAAAATAATTTTGACCCTTCCGAAAAAAAATTATTTTTCGAAAATTTTCTCCACCTCTTGTGTTGAAAGTGGCTGTTCTTGTACAAATTCAAGTCTCAGTTTCGATCAATACCGATGACTTGAATAGTGCTCTCAATAGAACAAACATGAATGTGCGGCTATGATGAGAACAAATGAAGTTGCATAGACAATATGTGAACTCTTTGCATCTCGTTGTGATTAGCTATTTCTCAAATTGATTCACTTGTAATGACCCTTGCACACTAGCGAAAGTGTGTAGTCTTGTTTGGCTTAAGTGTCAATTTCTCGTGTGATGAGCTTACTTTGAACCATGCATGAATAAATCCAGAATTTTCCACGTTAGTTTGATTGATTTAGAAAGGTGTCCTCTTGAGATGATCTTAGGCAACTTTGAAGAGTGTGAGCCAAATTTGACCTATACCTCTTTTGTGGCCTACCTGTGAGCGTGAGAAACTCTTTTGAACACCCTTTGAGCCTTACCTTTCTTTGGAAGAACCTTGATGAACCTTAGACCTTACTTGACCCACTACCTATAATCCTTTTGATTTGTGGTTTAGCGAATAGCCAACTTAGGCCAAAAGCCTAAGTTGGGGGTGTGGTGAAAAGGAAAAGGAGAAGTCAAGAAGTGTAAGAAAAGTCCCCCTTTAACCCATGGTATTGTACAAAAATGGAACCCCTTAAAAAAAAGTTGTGTGGAATAAAGTACAAAAGAAATCGGGTGTCCAAGCAATTCATGGAGGTGAATAAAAAGATGACGTAGAAGCACTAGAAAAAGAATTGAAAAAAGAGAAAGAGGGAATGCCTTGAGAACACCACACCTCACGAGGATGAAAAAGTCACTGAGCCTAAATGACCATACCTTTGCACTCAGCCCCATTACAAGCCTTGAAAAAACCTTTTTTTTTAATCTTGAGTAAGCCAATTCAAAAGTCGATTGGAAAATAAGGGTAAACCTGTGGGTGAAAACATGCATTGTGTTCCTCTTTTTGAGTGTGAGCGTTGCATCTGATTCCTGATCTTAAATGGATTAACCTATAGGTGTGAATATGAAATCATTCTTTGTGTGAGGGCATTTAGATACTTTTTGTTGACCTTAAACTTGCACAAGTAGCAAGTATTGCGAGCATGAGAATCTTTGGTAGTGGTGTGTCACAACTTGAATCTTTGAGTACACAATTGAATTTTGCATAAGTATTTTGAGTCTTGTTGTGTATGTTCATGATTTAGTCTTGTGTAGCACTATTTGAGACACCTTGTTGAACAACTGAACTTGAGTTTGCTTGAGGACAAGCAAAAGATTAAGTTGAGGGTGTTGATGAGTCCACAAATTAAACTCATTTATGGCTTTATTTTCATAAGAATAGTGTCCATGAATGCTTATTTTGTCTCAATATCTGATGAAAACTCTTAATTTTCAGGTATTTGAAGTTTTATTGAAAGCATGGACACTTAGGCGCAAAAAAGAACAAAAAGGCTGAAATGAATGAAGAAGCTGAAGCTTGAGCATCGCCAAGCACACTTGGCGATTCACCGAAGGGATTCACTCCGCCCTTTGTTCCAGTGCGCGAAGCCCTGAAGAAGAAGGATCAAACGACGATGAAAGGAGCAGTTGGCATTTCGCCGAATACTTTTGCGAAGCAGTACTATACCGCACAATGGTCCAAAAAGTGAAGATGCTGAAGGCAAGCACGAAACGGTGATGAAACAGAAGAAGGGCGAGTCGCCAAGTCATTCGACGTCTTCGACTAACCTCGCCAAAAGATCCATCGGCACTATTTTCTGAAGTCTATAAATACTAAACTTATTATTAATTTTAGGGAGTCGAACATTTTTTTTTATTTCCATAATAGAATAGTACTTTTTGGGATATTTTCTCTCAAGTTTGGAGAGGGTTTTGTGGGAGACTTGAAGAGAGAAGGATTTCATCTTCCCCAAGTTGAAAGTGGGTCTTCTCCATTCTTCTTCCTTTGCTTAAATCAAGGTTTAATTTCTTATACCCATTTGATTTTAGTATTATTTTAGGTGTATTTTTTTACTTCTTGATGTGTGGCTAAAACTCCCATTCTTGGGGTGTGATTTAGCAAATATGTGTTGATATTGTTGTTAGGTCTTGCTTGCTGATAGGTTAGATGTATTTTAGTGGTGATTTCACCTAGTGGTTGTGGTTTGATTTAATGGGTTTGTAGTTGCAAATACAAAACCACCGATGTATTTTCGGCTTGCACAAAAGGGAGGTCGCGAAATCAAGACCACTAAACTGATGGCCTAAGGAGTGGGTCGACATGAGGTTCAGCTCGAGAGGGTGAATCCTAGTCCCATATCCTAACACTTGGCTCGAGAGAGTGAGTGGGGTAAGGCGTAGGCTAGTCTTCATGTGACAAGTGGGTGTCAGAGAGGAACCCATTTGAAACGGGGTAAGTTGCCTGAGAGGGAACTTATTTTCATCTAAAGCTTAGCCTAGTCACTATTATCTTGTAAATTTCCTATCAAAAGCATATACCCAACGATTTATCTCAACTTGTATTGCGGTCACACCCCAAGAACTTTCTCCCATACTTGAATTTTATCTTTCTTTTTGTTGTTTAGCTATACTTGTGAAAAACCCCCATTGATATTTGACACTTTGGTGTCACCCACTTGAATTTACTTTGTTTTTATTCGATAATTTCTTAAACTAACTAGAACAAAATTCTAGCCTAACTACTATTTTCACTACCACTCCCTTGGGACACGACCGCAACCCTTGGTTGGGTTACTATATTATCGACGATCGTAGACACTCGTACCAAAGGTTAGTGTCGTTGGTCACGATAAGCATCAGAACTCAAATAGAAGGAGAAGTGGTGTAAATGGAGAAGTAGCATGGATGTGGGTTATAAGATAGTATCAGCTGCAACAGTATATTCTATCCGGAAGAAGAACCCAAAGAGTATTCAGAAGAAGAATAGAAGAATTGATGATGTGCTCAAGCACTTCAAGGCTTACCTGATGCCACTGAATAGGCACCATATATAAATGTTTAGATATTATAAATATTCTATACTAGTAGAAGAAGATAGATGAAGATAATAAGAAGCTAGGAATGTCCATGCGTGCTTGTCTTGTTTTTACTTGAGCTGTAACTTCATACTTGGCAAAAAAATTATTTATTTATACAAAAAAATAATAACAATGAGAATAACATGTACCTTATGCTCTGGATTAATCCATATGTCACAAAGCATAACCTAATTTTCAGGGGTCAACTGTGACACTTCAATTTTATGAGTTTCTTCCTCAGAGCATGCACTTTCAAATAGTTGTTTTAACTTGTAGCGCCATTGTCGGCTTCTATTTTTCAGAATATCCTCACAACTATCTTTCACATATTAATGCTCGTCTAAATTAATGTCAAACCTCCCCTAAAAATAAGTAAGTTTTGAAGAAACACACAAAGCGATCAAAATCTCATTTATATTAAAATAATAATTATCACATCTGTTAACATATTAATTAACCTCAAACTCAAGTGCCCTTAGTTAAGCATAGATTCCCATCCAATAAACTTGTACTATACCACAAAAAGTAATTGCAATTCACGTGTAAGTGCTCCAAAATGATATGAGGTATGTTTTTACACATTTTTCGTAGCGAAATCGGTAGTTGGTGAATTCATGAAAGTGGTAGTGTGGTAGATGGTAGTGTGGTAGGTGAGTTGTTTATTTTAAAGATTTTATTATAATATTTTTTCACTAAGTGTCTTAATCTTGATATCCCTTTACTATTAGTTTTTGGTAGTGCTAAATTCATGGTAATATGTAATAATATTTATTGTCAATTGTTTGTCTTCTAGATTATATGGTTTTACTTGTTCAAACCATTTTATTCCTAAAGTTATATTTTCATCTCGTTGATATATTTTAAATTTTATTACTATTGGTACTCCTCCAATGATTATTTCTTTTTCTGTAGTTTCTTCGGTATACATTAATGCTTTTGGTAGTTCGGGGCATGATTGCTCAGTAGTTATTATTTCATTTTCCGTTACTAATTCTCTTGTAATATAGTTTTCTTCTCGTCCTGTATCTATATAAAACCAGCCCAACCTAACAGTTCACAATTTACAAAACACATAGCTCAACACAACACTCTAACAATTTCATATCCTCAACAACAACAATAGTCTCATATCCTCAACAACAACACTCTAACAATTGCATATCTTCAACAATAAGCCCAATAATTCATCAGTCACTAGTTTCATAGAAAGGCACTCGCAAGATCAGCAACACACAAGATCAAGTTCACCAATAATAAAGAAGTGCAATGCAATGAAATGCAATGTCAAGTATAGAGATGCATGTCTGACCTAATGATACACACCCGTTGTCTCTCAGTCAGGGACCCATGGGGGACATATATGTCCGTGCATCCATCGCGGCGCGCGATACAACCCTCGATAATAGTAATCATCGCGGCGCGCGATATGTCCCTCGAAATATAGTATCCGTCGCGGCGCGTGACACGTCCCTCGAAATATAGTATCCATCGCGGCGCGCGATACGTCCCTTGAAATGGTACATCCTCTTTATTTTTTTATTCTTTCTCAATGCACGTAACACTTGTCACAACCATGTCTCAGAACAATGCAAATGACATGTTCACACAAATAATGAAGAGATGACCATTTTCATAACATTGCACAATTCACAACAACACAATCAGGATACAACATCAACAATAATTCAACAAGCCTTTCAAACAATTCTCAACACATCACACAAACAATTGATCACAGTGCCTTTTATTATCCCTTTCTCATCATTATAATTAATCAATGTGGACAAGTCAACCCATCACCAAGCCTCATTACCCTAAACACATATTACAAGGAAATACATGAATTACATACACTTAACAAGGGTTTAGAAATCCACTTGCTTTAAATAACTAAATAATCACTCCGAGACTTGAGTCTTCCCTTTTCGTTAGCTTCCAAATCAATGCAATCTATTCAAGTACATATTCACAATAAGATTTCGAACCTAACAACACCCATATTACTATAGGTTTAGCCTAGACCCAAAAGATCACCCAAATCTATAATTAAATTCTTAAGTTTCAAAGCTTAGGTTAAGTTTCAATTCTTTTCCAATATCATAATTCGAATAATATTCATATAATATAACATACCTAATATTTAATTGTATATCTCAAGTTCACGGGGAAGTTACCAAACCAGTAATTTGCACTCGAGAAAGTAAATTGATTAAATACTCCATCCCATCCTTCTAATTATTGAACTATAATCTGCTAATCATTACCCATAAATTAATAATAAAATGCATGTCCTCACAATAATCCACCACAAGAAAACGCTTTCCAGTGCCATTTATTTTTCCTTTTCTAACTTTTCAATTTCTGCACTTTATTCAATTAAACAAATATACGACTTGTGGTCATTAATTCAACTATATGACCCTTAATATTGATAAACTTCCAACCAACACGTTGTATCCTTCCAATTATATATATAACCGTTATATTATAATCATATTAAGATATATGCTTATCAATTCAATTGATAACAAAATATTTCAAAGGGACGAGCATACCGACCTTAGGAATATGGAGCATCTGTAGATGTTTTCCGCCACAGTTTCTTTTCTTCTTTTTTTTTCTTAGTTAATGACTTCAAAATAGTAAACCCTACTTACTTTATTTTAATAAATCTAGGTTAAGAAGTCTAAGGTATTAAATAACTAGAGACTTGACCATTAACCATCAATTAAATATATAAATTGTTTAATAATTGCCCATCAACTAATTAACCAAAGTTAGACGAATAGTTCAGAATTTCCAAAAAAATAATTTTCCGGGTCATTACAAATTCTTATTTCGGGTAGATTATCTTGTCTATTTTCTCCTTTTTCTTCTATTTCGTCTTCTAATTGCAATTTTTCTTTAAATTTAATTATCTCATTTGCTAATTTTGTTTTTTGTTCTTTTTCTCTTTGTTTAATTTCATACATTTCTTTTAAT
>JAJOOR010010309.1:0-11834 GCA_036250505.1 Solanum acaule | reverse complement strand
ATATATTAACAAAGTAGATTATAAGTAATATTTTTTTATCTATAAATAAAATAAAATAATATATATAATATTTTCAAAATTTAACAAGCCCAAATTTGAAATAAAATATATAAACATTGAAATCTATAAACTAACTAAAATTATATTAACAAAGTAGATTATAAATAATTTTTTTTATCTATAAATAAAATAAAATTATATATATAATATTTACAAAATTTTACAAACCCAAATTTGAAATAAAATATATAAACATTGAAATCTATAAACTAACTAAAAATATATTAACAAAGTACATTATAAATAATATTTTTATCTAAAACATAAAGTGATAGCTTTTTGAAATTTTGGGAAGTGTAAAAGCTACTTTTGAACTGATAGCTTACTTTTTAGAAAGTTGAAAAAGTAGGGCCCAGCGCGTGTTGAACAAAGATTTCAACCTATCTGATTTATATTGCCACGTAAGCTGAAAAGTGGTAAAAAATTAATTAAAAAATAAGTTCGAAGGGGGGTAATAGAACCTTAGTAAATGTTAGGTGTGTCTCAGGGATTTTGGGCATAGGCTGAGGAGTACTTATGCATTTTCCCTTATAAATTTAATAAGTCAATATCGTTAATTTAGTTATTTTCAATGATATGGTATGACATTCCAATTAGGTGACAAGAACACTTTTGGATGTCAGAATTTGGATGAATATTTGGGTCTTTACAGAAGTAAAGACAAAAAGAAAAGAAGAATTACCTACTCTTCAGTGGTTCATTATTGATTTTACATGTTAAGAAATTATAAATAGAAATATCATTTTACTATACAATTTTTTGAATTTGATAAATATAATATCTTAAAAAATATAGCAACTTTCACATATAGCAAACACAAAAATCATATTTGTATGCTATAGCTATAGTTTGCATAATTGTGCTCCATAGCAAACATAAATATGTATATTTCGCTATACATATACAAAAGAAAGCAGTTGTATAATTTCGCTATACATATACAAAAGATCAATTGTATAATCTGTGTTTGTATAAAGCGAGAAAGAGAGAAAGACAAAAGAAAATTGGGCAGGGAAAGATCTTATTTGTATAATCATAAGTGTATATGACGAAAATATATGCATTTATATTTGTATATATAATTTTCTCTTGCTTTATACAAACACAAACAAAATGTATACATTTGTGTTTGTATAAAGTGAGAGAGGCGTGTGAGCGAGCGAGATTTGGGAGAGTGGCGAGCGAGATCTAGGAGAGGGGACAGAGGGGAACGAAAATATATGTATATATACAATTTCTCTCGCTTTATACAAACACAAACACATTTTATACATTTGCGTTTTTGTATAAAGTGAGAGAGGCGAGTGAGCGAGCGAGATCTGGGAGAGTGGCGAGCGAGATCTGGGAGAGGGGAGAGAGGGGAATGAAAAAATATGTATATATATAATTTTCTCTCGCTTTATACAAACACAAACGCATTTTATACATTTGCGTTTGTATAAAAAGTGAGAGAGGCGAGGGAGAGAACGAGAGTGGCGAGCGAGATTCACCAGGAGAGAGGCGAAATAACAACAATTTGCTATGGGGTATAATTAAATCAAACTATATTTATAGCATTTAACTTGAATTAATAGTTTGCTATTATATACAATTTTCCCTAAAAAGTATAACAAAAAAAAAACTATAATTAATCATAAGAATAAATTAAAAATTAAGTTTAAAATTATTCATTAATTTTATAATTTGGACAAGTATAGAGAAGATGAGGGGTGGGCCTATAAGAGTGGAGCTGTGAGACGGCAAATCTCTAAATTTGTCAACGCATTTTTCCAATTTTCCCAAAATAACAACAGCATAAACACAGTTCCTTGAGGATGAGATGATGAACAATGGCAGACATAATAGTTCAGCTGTATTTCGATGTTTGGTTAGGAGAAAGCGAGTTAATGCTGCAACCCCGACAAAGCAAACACTTGCAACTCAGCAATTGGCCAGAAAACTCTCCCTTTTTGACCTTGTAGCAATTGGTAATTCTGCTTACTCTTTATTGGCTAAGCTTTTATTCTTCATGCACCGAAACTTTCTTCATTCGAGTAAATTAAACATCATAGCACCCTGTGTATGACTGTTTCTTTAGCTTTTTTTAGGTTATATAGATTGACAAAAAAAAAAACACAATAAAATAATATCATTTGAAGAGCTTTTTGTTACAATCCTTGCGCCTGAGTTAAATTGGGCAGCCGATTGTTGGAAAATCCCTCAACTTTCGAGGACCAAAATAGAAGAAAATGTTGGGATTGGGATTGGGATGGACAAGGATATTCCATGGGTAAGCTAATCCCACCATTTTAATACATTCCATGATATCCTTATCCCACTAACCAAACGCGGTGTAAAGTAATCCTGCGTTTATCCCATGGGATTGCTTTCTCATCCCACATACCAAGCAAGAGAATTAATTGAATAGAGTGAATAACTGTGCAACTAAAATTGGCAACTGTTTAAAGCATTACTACTTCCCAGCTGCTTCCTTTTTCCAAATTTTGGTCATGATGTTTACCAAGAAAAATAAGTGAGAACTAGCATGAGGTAAAGGGATTAAAAAGCCCAAAAATTTCAGCTAAAACATGAAGGTAAAAACTACTGCAGAAAATGTAGATGAAGCCACACTTTAGCAATAAAATTAAAAAAACCTTTACCAATTACTCTTCTCTTTTCCGGCGAGTGAACCCGTGGAGAAACTGTGTTTTTCCTCAATCATTTTGGTGATTGACCAAAACTTAATTTACGTTCATAAATATGGAAAAAAAGTTTATTTTATGGTTCGAATGGGTGGAATGCTGATAAGAAGAATGTTGAGGAGCAGGAAAGGCTGAAAGCTTTGGTGTGGATTTGCAGCTTACTTCATGAAGCATTGAAACAAGGCATAGCATCTTTAATAGGTGGAAGACAAGGGACCAATTTTCACATTTTTTGCTCTCATAATTTTTTTCTTCAGTAAATTACTTCATAATATGTTTCAGATGTACGTATGACACCATTGCATCATTTACAAACCAACTTGGGAAAATAGAATCCCAAGAGATCCTATATAAATTGGAAATAGAGAATTTAGCTGGATTATGAGCTAACACATTCCATGTTCGAGGAATATATACAATTTTTGATTTCTTCAAAAGAATTCATCCATTGCCATATATCCTCACAAACGCTATCTATTTCCCAAGGTACTATCATCTTCTCTTGTAACATTTCTTGCAAATTCTTTGCATCTGATAGTATTGAACCTTTGACCAATCATTTTTTCGCGCTCTTTCCAAAGCCTCTCGAATTGCTAGTGCTTTAGCATTATGACTTTCCCTACAAGTTGAATAGGGGTGCCAAAGGCATGAAACAAATAACCACACATATCTATAGTTACTATATCAATGCTTGACTTTTCCTTTTCCCTTTGTAAACCTGCATCAGTGAAAACAACAATCGCATCCTTTGCCATAGTAATTGTTGCATCTTAAATCCTATTAGGTATACAAGTCAAACCTGCCGAAGGTTGCAAAGCATCATCATATTCATGTAAATCAAATAAAGCCTTTATTAACTATGTCAATAGGTTCATAATGATCACCGTTAAAACATAATGAATTTCTCGCTTTCCATATTTTCCATAAAAGAGAAGTGCTCAATGTTAGTAGCTCAATGGAATTTGGATACTAGCATGCATTTCAAAAAAATCATTTCACCACAAAGCAAAACTCCCAATATTTTCTAAATCAGGCCAGTTGATAGGAGAAAACTTCCACCCTAACTGAGGTTTCAGACAACTAAAAAACATATGGCCAATTGTTTCTGTTGCTAATTACAGACCCTGCAAACATCACAACTAGTGTTTAATCTCTTAGAAATATTTACATTAACCGGTAAGACATTAAGAATGCATTTTCTAAGGAAATGTTTATACTTGTTTTTGAGTTTCAGTGACCACAAAAAGTTCCAGAAAGATTTTGGAGAAGACTGACAACTGGCTTGAGGCCTTTCAGTTTGAGTGTCAGTACTATTAGCTATATCTTGTGCTAGATGAAAACCAAAACTTACCACGTACTTAAGTTACCAGTTTTTTTTTTTTTTTTAAACCTTACCTCGTACTTACCCATTTGATTGCTAGAGCTACAGTTTTGATTGTTATTTTGTCACTTTCCAAAATACCCCCCCTAGACGTGATAGGCATCCAACACACCCCACTGTGGCTAGGCGAACCCAATTTTCATACCTTAACCATGAATTTGTAGCATTTATAAATTAAATAAGTACCCAAACAATATGATATTAATCGCGAACAATTAGTATCTCTAAAATATAAATTTAAAGCTCTCGCCCAAATTCCACACTAGACCATGGAGCATCTAAGAGAATTATAGAAGACCCAGGTGTGAAACCCCAAAAGAAAATACGTCAACAAAATAATGATATAGACTCTTTTGGTAGCATCCACAAAAAATGCGACAGCTCACCTCAATAAATAGATCAACTCCAGCGAACTCATCAGCTATTAGCTTCGTCATCGCCAATAGTATCTGTGGGACATGCAGGTAAGAAGTGAGTTATACGTGAATATAACCTAGGTAGATCCCTTGACCTGCCCCTTTGATTACTCCTAGAACAAGTGTTAGAAAATACAAACACACAACGAGCGCAAAAATAATATACACATGAATTATATCATAATGTAATACTCAATAAGTCCAAAGAAATGTTGAACAGGTACATTACATACCCCCAACACAATCTACACTTGAGACTTGTCATAAAACGACAGTGAAGGAAATTAACACAACACCCTGACAGTCCACGCCAACATATATAATGCCTCAAAAGTATACTATGACAACATGTATGGGCCCCTAACGTATTACGCCAGCATGTGTATGCCCCTAACATATTATGGCAGCATGTGTATTGCACCTAACATATTACGGCAACAAACGAACGATATCAACGCAACACGAGGCCGCACCACACCACACCACACCGCAATTTACTTATTAAATACTTAATAGTATTTTTTACAAAATAATACGTCTGTGGCTGGTCAAAGACCATCAATTCTATCAAGCACAGGCTTGTCCCAACACATGGACCAGGCAGACAAACCACATTTTAAAAATAGATTTTGAAAAGTCTGCAAACCGTCTTTCACATTTTGCGGTATTTGAAGTCTGCTCCAGGGAAAGGTCTACTTTTCCAGATATGATCACCTCCAAAAGCCTTTGCAGACGTGGATAGGGGTGGATCTCTAGATGACAGAAGATCTATATCTGGTTATTGTATGCTCGTCAGAGGAAAACTGGTCACTTGGAGAAGCAAGAAGTCAAGTGTTGTTGCTAGATCAAGCGCAGAGGCAAAATACAGAGTTATGACCCAAGGTGTTTGTGAACTTGTGGTTACAAAAGCTACTAGAGGAATCAAGGTTATTTGAAATAGGGAACTTTTCCTTGTATTGTGACAATATGGCTGCAATCAGTATGACTCATAATCCAGTCCATCATGACCAAGCAAAACAAGTTGAAATTGATTGACACTTCATCAAAGAAAAGTTACAAGTGGTGTCTTGAGTTTGTTTCATGTGCCATCAGAAAAGCAACTAGATGATAAGTTTACCAAAGTCCTTTTAACAAGCAGACTTTCAATACACTAGTTTGCAAGTTGACATGTGTAACATCTTTGCACCAACTTGAGGGGAGTGTGGATTGATTGATTTCCTAGCTTAACTATAGGAGTACTTGTTGTAATTGATTATGTGATATTTTCTTTTCTTCTTTAGTCACAGTACTTATTGTATAAGTATCCATTCTCATGCGATGTAAATTTATCAAGAAATACAAATAAACTTTCTCTTCTTCTGGATCTTCAGTTTCACTTTGTGGATCTTCTTCTGTCTGACACCTTGAACTTTAGCTGAAATAATCGAGTGGTCAAGTAAATTTCAAATGTGTTTCTGACAACGTAAATGCTAATTGCTAGTTTTTCATTATTCAGGGGATAGAGGACTGCATTAACTTTTGCTTTGAAAGTAAAATTAGACAGCCAATACTTAGTTCTTATACCTTCCCTTATTTTTTCCTTGATCTACTGTCATTTGGACAGTGAGCGTTGATTTTTAAACATCACTGATCTTTGATTTGTTAACCTTACTTCTGTCAGGCGTTGGAGCAACCATAGGTGCTGGAGTCTATATTCTTGTTGGAACAGTTGCCAGAGAGCACACTGGACCGTCTCTCACTGTTTCCTTCTTTATTGGTGGATTAGCGGCTGCTCTTTCTGCATTTTGTTACGCAGAGCTTGCGTGTCGCTGCCCATCTGCTGGAAGTGCATATCATTACTCGTATGTCTGCATTGGAGAAGGGTAAAGAGGAAATTCCTTATCATGTCAAATCTATGCATATTGTTACTCAACATCTTAATTGGTGGAAATGTTTTAAAATGAAAATCATCGCAAAGGCAATTTATTCGGAGTCTGTTGTATAGTCGATCCTGAAAATCAATTTTTATGGTTTCTCTCCATAATAGGATATTTTCAGTCTGTAATCACTAGAAAATGTTACTGTACTCAGGGTCGCATGG
Source organism: Solanum acaule (assembly GCA_036250505.1). NCBI lineage: Eukaryota > Viridiplantae > Streptophyta > Magnoliopsida > Solanales > Solanaceae > Solanum > Solanum acaule. The sequence goes on along the minus strand of JAJOOR010010309.1, from coordinate 5,216 downwards.
CTAATTGGTTGGGCTTTGATACTCGAATACACTCTTGGTGGTGCAGCTGTCGCTCGTGGCGTAGCGCCCAATTTGGTGGGGTAGAATGTCTTTATTAATTTTTTTTTGTATAAACTGGGTCTTTCTGCTTTCACTCTTATGATTAGAAATTACTTTTCTCTTCTCATATTTATTTGATCAGTTAGTTATTTATCAGAACCGTTTTTATTATTCTTTAAGGGAAACATTTGGTTGGTGAACAAATTATACTGGGATTATAATGTGATGATTAAATAATGACAGGATTATTTAGTGGATGCACTTTTATTGGTATATGTTTGGTTCATTGGATTAAAAATGGGATATTATTGGATATAGTGTTAAACATGTGTTTAGTAAAAAATATAGTTCATTGGACTAAAAATAGGATAGAGGTTGCACAAGTCGCCTTCAAACAAAAGTAATTTTCCAATTTCACGATAATTTGAGACATAAATTAATATCCTTAGACGTAGAGATATCTCGATAGCATCGACAGTTAAGTAGTGTGCGATCATCTCATCTAAAAGTTTAAACTGTTAGAGAAAACATGTACTTAATATAGGCTTGATTCTTCTTTCATGGGTGGAACACGTGAGAATTCTTTCTAATAATGGTTGGCGGTGAAACTCGAATCTTGGACCTCTGTCTGCTCTACTACTATGTTGAGTTGTGTGATCATCTCTTCTAAACGTTTAAGCTGTTAGAAAAAGAGCACTTTTCCTAAGTTGATTATATCTTCACCCCCCTCCCTCCAATACACACGTGTGCCGGCCGGATTTTTTCAGTGGGTCAAGCACGGGAGAATTTTATTTTGATAATGGATGGTGATGAAGACTCAAACTAGAACCACAGCCTGCATGTGTTCAAACATTTCTCCTCTCTTTATCATATAGGGTGAAATCCCAGAGTCTATCAAACTATACTTAGCTGTAAAAGGATGGGAACTTTAGCTTCTCAAGTGAAAGAAGCTGAGACATGGTCTTGGACAATGAAGAAGAAGTTACTTCTTCAATTTCTTTCACACATGTGACATCGATTATGTATATGCAAACCTCTTCTCTGCTGGTTATACTAGGTTAAAATTTCTTCATGTGTAGCATCCAACTAAAGATTGTACCTTAATAAGAGCACTTCTTTTTATAACATCTGTCAACGCCATACAATACCCAAAAACTGATATATTTGAGAATGTTCCACTGCCATGCAATTTCAAATTTTCAAAATGACAATCAGATTTATCAGGCTGAACCTGTAAGCTATCCAATAGTTGAAGAAGCTTTGCCATATTATTCATTTCTCAATCAATTATGATTCCTTCTAAATGTCACTTCCATGCCTTGATTATTTCTGCATTACTCACCGTGGCCTGCTATTTTCTGCAAAGCTGAGTAAACCTGTCTCTCAGAAGAGTATCTCCCAGCCAATCATCATACCAGAAAATTATTCTTTTGCTACCCCCTAGCTTTAACTGGATCAGTTCCTTGCGCTCCTCCAATAATCTTTCTTATATTCTTCCACAAACCACAGTTACGAGGGAGCTAAGCAGGATTAGTAGACCAGAAATTGCTGGTACCATTTGTAATCTGTACAATTTTCTTCCAGTAAGGAATTTCCTCATGAGTATTACTCCACAATCACTTGAAAAAAGGCCTTTGTTCAGCAATTATAATTTTCAATACTCTATCCAACCCCACCCCCACCCCCCTCTCTTTTTTGCTTCGTGATACAGTTCCCCACTTCACTGGATGAAAGGACTTTCTTAACCATTAATAAGTACTATTTTGATTTGCAGGCTTCGTTCTTTGGTGGTGTAGATAAACTGCCCTCAATTTTGGCTCGTCAAACCATTTTTGGTATAGTAGTAGACCCTGGTGCTGCAATCTTAGTTGTCATTATCACTGCCTTATTATGCACTGGGATCAAGGAGGTGCATCCTTTTCCCACTAAAAGAACTTCTGTTCAATTTCCTTTATCTATTGTCTAACTTGTCTTCAACTGCACTGTCATTGTACTCCTGCAACTGGAAAATATCATATGCAGAGTTCCCTTGCGCAAGCCATAATTACAACTGTCAATATTAGTGCGTTAGTATTTATCATCTTAGCTGGTGCATACCTGGGATGTAAGACTGGGTGGCCAGGTTATGAAGTCTCTAGTGGGTAAGTGTCTCTTTGTATATGGCTTTACTGTCTTACATACCACCAGCATTTGGACTGATGCATTTCTTGAGTTTCTAGGTACTTCACTTTTGGAATAAATGGGTTGTTGGCTGGCTCTGCGACAGTCTTCTTTTCATACATTGGTTTTGATATAGTTGCTAGCACAGCTGAGGAGGTATTAGCTGCATATCATTAAAGGCCTACAGTTTCCATGGTTCCACATGAGAAAAGTTGATTTATTTATTTATTTTTATAGTTGAGTGCATATGATGAAAATACAAAGTTGTTCTAATCATTCTTCAATGAAATTTCTGCACCCAATTCTTAATTTCTGTATTGCATAAATCTACGATTTCTCTCCAAACCTCATATTCTCTATTACAAAGTTGATTTCTTCCTATCTGCTTAAGCCTTGATGGCAGAATTACCAGGTATTTGAGTATGTAAACTATGTGGTGGATACACTAACAAATAAGTCTTCTACATCACCCAATTCTTCTTCCTTGAGGTACTTCAATGAAGCAATATCTCTATGTGGGAGGTAGCAGGTACCTGATGGAATAGTGGTGTACACAAGCTGGCTTGAGACCACTGCCATGAAAAAAACATGGTCATATGGCTTATGCAGTTCAATTACTTGCCTATACACTCTCATCCTAGAGTCTACTAATTTATTTTTAATCAAAGCCACATTGTTCTTTCTTCTATGAATAATAAAGCATTCTGTGACGGCGACACCGTGATATTTGAGACCTTAGTCTCTATCCTACTTTTAGCCGTCTCGCATACTTCCTCATCCAAGAACTTCCTCCCTGATTTCTACCTCATCCCGTAAGATAATATTCTCCCTTAAGTTTTGACCTCCATTCCACATCTTCATTACAAGGTTATACATAAAATTCTTCATTTGTGTCCCTCTCTTGCTCTTCTCACTAAAATCTTAATTTCTCCCATGCTCGAACTCCAAATCTCTTTTGCATCTTACAATTCCTCTTCTTCTTCTTTTTGGGATATAGATTGATAAAATTCATCGTATCATCAATAGACATCCAATAAAAGAATTTTGTGCTGCAATATCTAGGATAATTGGATGATGCGCTGAGTTTGTAGATACATGTTTTCTTAAAGAATCACTAGTGTAGAATATTTTATTATTGTGATCTTCTCTTCATTTGTATGGCATGTTTAAATATTTTTCATGTTGTTTGTTGGCTTAAAAGTTTCTGTTTTTCTGGATTCTGCATGACTGAATCTCAAGGATAGGACAGAGTTGCGTCAATATATTTTTATTGCAATTAAAACACGGACTTACTTACAATTGACGTAATAGGTAAAGAACCCTCAACGTGACATGCCTCTCGGTATAGGGATTGCAGTATCCATATGTGTCATCTTGTATATGCTGGTATCAGCTGTTATTGTTGGTTTAGTTCCATACTATGCATTGGACCCCGATACACCAATTTCCTCTGCTTTTGCAGGCTATGGCATGGAATGGGCTGTGTAAGTTTGTTACATAACCTACAGTTTAATATTCTCAATATGTACGTTTTAGGTGTTGTTTGAACTTGATTCTTTTGATGGCTTGCAGTTACATTATAGCCGCTGGAGCTGTGACTGCTCTTTGTGCAAGTCTTATTGGGGCAATTATTCCACAGGTATTAACTATATGATTATATTTAGTTACATGCAACTTGAACCAAGATTGCTTCAAGGGAACAAGACCAAGTAGGTTAGCAAATAACGAAGAGCAACAAAGTCATTCTGACAACCTACAATTCTTTTACAATCTTGAGCAAGTATAGAGCTGGATTAAATTTTTATTAAACAGAGACTGATTTGTCAGAAGGAACTTTTTTTTATCAAACTGAGGAAAAAATGATGCATTTTGAAACAGAGAGAATCTTTTCTCTCTTGGGATAAAATCTATCTCTCTTTCTCCCTAGATAACAATTCCCTCTTTCTCTCTGTGGCAAACAAATAGCCTCGAATACTGATGGCAATGGCTAGGGATGGATTGCTGCCATCATTTTTTTCAGACATCAGTAGGCACACTCAAGTTCCTGTCAAGGGCACCATAGCAACTGGTATCTTTATTGCAATCCTAGCCTTCTTTATGGATGTCTCTCAGCTAGCGGGAATGGTAAGCTACAAGTAGGAAGACTTCCATGAGTAAAAGAATGTTTGGAAGAATTCAAAGAGAAGTTAGAAAATTTTGCATCTTTTTGCAGGTTAGTGTTGGCACATTGCTCTCATTCACCGTAGTTGCTCTTTCAATCTTGATACTTAGATATGTTCCACCAGATGAACTGCCTTTTCTGCCATCTGACCAGCAATCGAATGTGTAAGTATCATTTGCACAATGGTAATAAACTTAAGATTTGTTGAGAAGAAGCTGAAGCTCTTCATAATTCTTGCAACAGTAGTGGTCAACATTTAGATGCTTTTGAAACAGATGTGGCTGGTAGGCCTCTTCTTCAGAGTGATGTAGCTCAAGGTATCCTTCTGATGTTGTTGATTGTTCAGTGAAAAGTTTATTTCGAGTTTGATGGTTTGTGACATACAGTGAGCATATAAAGACATGCCAGATAATATATTGGTTTGCATGCAATTACTTATATGTCTTTTTTGTTGAAAGCTTTCTCAAAATTGTCTGACAATTACCTTCCTGTTAAGAATATAATATGCTTCATTGGAATTCATTTTATTATAAAGTTATCTGTAGGAGAGAACTTGTCTTGCCTTATTAGATAGTTCTAGCTTGAAAGCTTGTCCTTTTTATCTCAGTTTGTCTGCCACCTAGCCTTTCAAGGTTCTCTGAGAAGTTCATTATTCCTCCCCAAAAGATCTCTGTATTTTTCTGAAAATATTTTCTGTTAGTTATATGACATCTGTGAGAAATATATGGGAAAAATATTATTGAATTGTGTATCTAAATAGTTACATTGAAACCCTATTTATAGACACTACATTGGAATCCTTTTCCAACTAGGATTCCTATTCCTATTCCTATTCATGTTCCTATTCTAAGTAGGA
>JAJOOR010010307.1:0-18133 GCA_036250505.1 Solanum acaule | reverse complement strand
ATTCAAAACGTCCTAACCTTTTTCAGATTAGGAATCTATAACTCAATCTTAACTCTGCCCTGAATTATTTAGGAAAAAATATTGTACTGTAACATTGTTTCGTATAAGAGTATAATTGCTTGTAAATGAATTTTAATTATTTTTTTTTTCTAAAAATTATTTAAAATGGAAAAAAATCTAAATGTTAGGTGTCAGTAGTGTAACCTATCTTTTTGAGAAATTTGGAGTTTAGGATATGGCTGTGGTTTGTGTCTAGATGATGGGAGAAAAAACAAAACATTTGGAATCTTTTACTTTCATCACCCAACATTTTTAGTGGAATACACATGGACCTTTTATTTATTAAATCTTTTCACCTCTTTTTCTTGTTCAAAAATGTAATTAATTACTTTAGAAAAACAAATCTAGAGGTACTTTACAGAGTATTTCTTTGTTACCTTTTGGTGAGACAACGCACAGGGGCGTATCTAGAGGGGGTGCCGTGGGTTCACGTGAACCCATGCTCCCCTCTCTAGATAATATATAGTAGTATTATATTTTTTATAAAATATTAAAATATAAATGTGTCAAATTCACGTTCAAAGTATCATATAATAACACGATGATGATTGGGTGCACCCCTCTAAGTGAGGATATAAATTTAAATCTTATATCTATCTTCTGTTTTACTAACACCTCTCTAAGTGGTTAATGGTTACACTTTTGGCATTTCAACTAATTATTCTTTTATTTTTTTCCTTTAATCTTTCAAAATTTTCAAGTGTTACATTGAAAATTCCTAAAAAAATTAGCACTGTAAATTTTTTATAAAATTAAATCAAATGTGTATATTAAAATTTAAAACTAGTACTCCCTCTGTCCCAATTTATGCGACACATTTCGCTTTTCGAGAGTCAAACAGTTTAAATTTGATCGAAAATTTGCTCATGGAATCTTCAAATTTTTTAAAATGAAATTTATATATTTGTAAACTACATAAAAAGTACTATAAGTCTCAATAATTGATAATTCAAAATAATTAAAAGATATATGAAAAAATTACGATCAAAGATAAACTTGTTTGAATCTCGAAATCCGAAATGTGACATAAATTGGGACAGAGGGAGTAGCATTATATGTTTTGGACCTATAATTTTAAAAATTTAATGGTTCATATTAAAAACCTAAAAGTCAAACCGATCAAATTTATATTTAAGATACATTTTTTTGTAATTGTGCACCCATCTTGCAGAAATCCTGGATACGCCTCTGACAACGCATGTGTGTGCTTAGAAAGATAATAATAATTTCATAAATGCTACTCCTAGTAATAAAACTACTTTACATCTAGCTAAATACTTTATTATAAAATTTCTAACTTTATAAATTTTTTGAATTTGGACTTTTACCTTTAGGATCTTATTAATTTCATGAATTCTCAGTGCTCATGTCGCTTTCATTTTATTTGTGCTAAATCATCATATGAGTAAATTTGGGAATTTTTAATAATATATTAATGTGATAAATTTGTGGAAATAATTAATTAATTAAGTGCATGTGACTAATTAATGTTTAATTATTTGCATAACTTAGGGCACAAGTTGTGGGTTGGCCACCAGTGAGATCATTCAGGAAGAATGTAATGACTGTTCAGAAAAACACCACCGGCGCCGGCGAAAGCTCCGGCACCGGCACCGCCGCCGCCTTTGTGAAAGTTAGTGTTGACGGTGCACCATACTTACGTAAAGTGGACTTGAAGATGTACAAAAGTTACCAACAACTCTCTGATGCACTTGGCAAAATGTTCAGCTCTTTTACAATTGGTAAATACTGATCCTTCTGTTTCAATTTATTTGTCATATTTTAATGTGATATAATGAAGTCTTAAAAAATAAAATACTAAATGAATATTATTATCCTTGGCAACCCCCACATCTTTGGTGGTGGGAAGGTTTTGCCCATTAAAATTATGGAACAAATATATTATTTTACTTGATTTTGTCTTGATGTAACAATTATTATTCCTTGAAATTTGTGTAGGAAATTGTGGGACTCAAGGATTTAAGGATTTCATGAATGAGAGCAAATTGATAGACCTCTTAAATGGTTCAGACTATGTACCAACTTATGAAGACAAGGATGGTGATTGGATGCTTGTTGGTGATGTACCTTGGGAGTAAGTTTCTAAATTCATGAATCTCTAATATTCATTCATTTATTTTTCTATCATACGCTCGAGCATCTCTATCTCTACGAGGCAGTAATACATATTTTATGTAGTTATGTAAATTTGATGATTAACTTTATTTTCTTACTTTTATTTTAGGATGTTTGTTGATTCATGCAAACGTTTAAGGATAATGAAAGGATCAGAGGCTATTGGACTAGGTAAATTAATACACTTTTCTATTTTTTATTTTGTTATGTAAATATTAACTTATAACTATTTTCCCCTTATTTTCTCATCCAAATTATATTACTAACATAAATAATTAAACTTTATGTAGCACCAAGAGCAGTGGAGAAATGCAAAAACAGGAGCTGAACTTAATGTTCCAATTAATTGTTCATTGTTTTTTTTTTTCCATGGTCAAACTATATATTGACCCTGGAGTTTCTAAATCTATTGTAATTTGAAGGGTTTAAATATATAATATATAAGGAAAAAAAATTGTGAAAATGTTTATCTTATCTATGAGAAGAAATATATATATAGATCTAAATAGTTATCAAGTGTGTGACAGCCTCATATTGGTTGATGCCCAATTTTGGGAATCTTGGAATTTATATTATATTGTATGTATTTGTGGCCCCATGTGTAAGTGACACTTAAAGTTATCTAATAAATTGAAGACAAGTAACATGACATATTTAAAGTTATTGGGAGGCAAGGCCATGTGCTTTGCTAATGGGGACAAACTTATAGGGATCACAATTATTTCAATCACTAGTGTTTGTTGGGCATCAATTATTTATTTTGTGAGTGGCCATACCACCGTATTTAATTTTGCTACATTTTGAGGTCTTATATGTCACTTCTTGTTGTTTGGATGCATGTTCAAAATATATATTAAATTAAAAGAAATATAGAGATGAAATGTGAAGGGTAGTTCAAATACTTTTCATTTATAATCGTGATGTTTAGATTAATTTGTATCTATCTTAATTAATCTCATGAAATATATGTCAGGTCTCATCAATAACAACTACTTAATTATTGTTTGTGATGATAATTTCGAGAGAAGGAGTAATAGTACTTGATGATGACTTTTGAGATGCAATATATCAATACGGAGGCGTCATCGAGAAATTTTAATTAATACCCTTTCATTTGAAAAATTAGGTTATACAAATAATTGATATATACTTGTTGAATTTTTTAATTTAATATTCTAATTCTTACTAGTGAAGATATTATTACATAGTTTTCGACATCTACTACAAAAGAGAAATTTAATTTTAGATAACCACAATTCTACCAGGCAGCGTTCACCATGAGCTACAAGAGAAGTTAAGGTGTCAATTTCAAATATATGAAAAAGTGGCTAATTGAGGCTATGTTTTAAATAGAACCACTGAGCGGCTACCTTTAATAAGGCTGTCTAAAGCCCATTTCATAGAAAACTTTTTTAAAAAGCCCGGTCTAAGTAAGTTCATTGACCCATTGGGCCTGAACAATAAGATCCATAGGATTGATTAACAACTTGCCTTTTTTTTATTAACATTGTAAATTAGGTCTAATCACATTTCTTTTCTTTTTCCATTAGAATCCAACAAGGTAAGATGTAGTTTATATTTTTGCAATAGCTCACTCATAAGGAAAAAGAACTCTGGATAGTAACATATAAAGGTTAATCTTATATATATCCTACGAAAAGACTACTCTAAATTGCATTCGTGTATTACTACATGTTCTTAGGTTGGTGTGTATTTCGAAGTTGGTTAGTGATAATTTCATTATCATTGTGTAATAAAGCGGAGGTTGGAGAGTATGGGCTTGAAGATTTTGCTTCCCATGGGCTAATATGGATGAATTTTACTAGTCTCTTATTTCTATGGAATTTTCTTTTTTCTATTATAATTCTACACTTTGAAATTAGTATTATTCTAATCAGGCCCGAATTTTATCCCATACATACCTAAAGGATATAAATTTTTTTTTGAAACTAAACTCATATTCGGACATAATAACTAGTAAGACATTATGAAATAAAAATATAAATTTATATATCGCCTAGAAAAGTTAAAAAGTGCAATTGAGCACACAAGATCTTAAAGGTTGACACTGCAAGTTCTTTTTGTTTAGGGGTTAAATTTTACTTGCGGAAACATAGGAGTAAGTCTGAACATTCTCACTTGTGCCAAAACACATCGTCTTCTCTCGTGCAATCGAAAATGCAGCAGGTGAGTCTACTAAACCCTAACTTTTACCTTTTCACCATTTGAGATTTCCTCTAAGAAATACTTATCATTGTTGATTCTGTGGAAAAAGGCTGGAACCTCGGGCTCCGAAGTGGAGGTAACATGGGAGGATCAGCAGAATATTAACAAATTTGGCAGATTGAATAATCGTCTTCACGAACTCAATGATGAAATCAAGGCTGCCAAGGTAATGCCTCTTTTTTTTTTCCCGTTTTCCCCCAACATTTCCACTTTCAGTAGTTTTGTGTATCTATTTACGGTTCAAAATTGGATGGGCGAAAGGAAATCGGATGCAGTATTGGAATTAGGATCATTCATATTCATTCCAATTTCCGATTCAGTTAGAAAATTGGAACAATTTGTTACTTCAATACCTATTGAGGGTTCATTGAAGCTAGAATTTCTTTAAATATGAGGATTACTACGTAAAAGTGACAAAAGTTGAGCCTTAATTCCAACTAGTCGGAATGATCGATATTTAATTGCTGATCCATTGCTTTGATTGTGTTGTATTTAGTTAGGTGCGCATTCTTTCATAGACATTGTAGGTCTTTTATGACAACCTTGTCTACATGTTTGAGGTCTACTTTGTTCATTTTATTACCTTCAATCATTATAATGTCACACTTATGAACCGGCACATATAGAAGTCTGCATATGACATGTCGAAAATTGTTAAAAAGAGGTTGTTTTGTAGAAAATTGTTGGTCCAACAATCAACATTCTTCATGTGTATGAAAATCAAACTTTTATAAGCTTTCTTGTTTGCTTAGAGGACCATACACGTTGATAATGCTCTCTTCAGTGTCTTGTTCATATTCAATACTTTATTCCATTTTATGTGACAATCTTACTATTTAGTTTGTTTTCTAAATAATGTTACCTCTCTATAGTTAGAAATAATCTACTTTAAACATTTCATTTTACCCTAATATCATGATTTTTAATAGCCACATAACATCTATGGATTTTTTAAGACTATAAGTTCAAAAAAGTTTTTATTTCTTTAAACTTCTCGCCCAGTCAATTTGTTCACACAAAATGAAGTGGAGGGAGTACATGAATTCAAGCAGCGATAAACTTTTTCTAGCCTATGAAATGCTCACTTTCCTCTATTTGACTCTTGAATCATAAGCAGCACAAAGTCGTTCACAGTACACTATCATTCCCATTGTTTGAGCATTGTTAGGGACCTAAAACAATCAAATTTATAAATGTGTCTCCTCATTAACATTTTAAACTTTTGATGAGATAGTTCACATAATTTAACATGGTATTGAAGTCTTTTTGTAGTATAGCTGACTCTGTCCCCTCTTTTGTACAAATCACATCTTCTTGATGCCTTTTCTGTAAAATCTATTACTTCATCACAAAACAAAAAAAAAATTAGCATGGTATTGGAGTAGTTTTTATTTTATTTTTATAAATGAAGTAAGAAAGTTTCATTAATGGCATCAATCAGATGCATAAGCAAAAAGTACAAAAGAAAGATTGTGACTACTCCAATTAGAGTAGTTATAGAGATACTGGTTCAGAGTCTCATCACCAATTGTCAAAATATTGCTATGTGATTGGCCTAAAAAAAGATTCAGGCTTTGCGTGTGAGAGGGCATGTTTGCATACCTAGAATATGTAAGTAAAAGTGCAATTACAATTGAAATAATTTCTCAAACAAACTTTTAGATGTGGATCTACTAACTCTATCCCAGCTGCATGGCAGTTGACTTTTGTGGATTCAACAACAAACTTGTTACAATCGTGTTTTGTAAATATGTGCAAAAGTAATGGTTAGAATATGTAAATAGAGATGTCATACCAAATCTATAATATGAAATAGTATTGTCATGAATTATATGATTTTTACAAATTGCTGGAGTTTCATCTTCTAAAAGTTATCATTGGGACAATCTAAACTAGAAAGTGGGTCAAATAATATGGGATGGAGTGAGTACATTAAAACTATGAGGTTCATCAATTAAGTGTTCTTTGTGACTGTATGGACAGACTTCTATTTTGCTTAGTATTCGATGATGTTATTTTCATTATCCGGAAGATTGAACATTTACATTCTAATTTTAGAAGAGTATGGGCTAAGAAAGGAAGGAAAAACTGTTCTCCTAAGCTAATGAGTAAGTGTTTTCTCATTTTACCTGTAAACCTCAGTCATAGAAGGCCCCTTTTTATGCGTATAAGATAAATAAACGGAATGACTAGTTCCAGTTAAGGCATCTGCTATATATCCACTTACACATACCATGGAGAGGTGAACCTTCTGATTCTTGATGCTTAGTCAATTCCTCCCTGAGTCTCTGTATTGTAAATGTTCTCTCATTCTGTATGTTTAGATTTTTTCAAATGCATCTACGTGCTAATGCAGAAAAAGGTTGTCAGGTAATATCAAAATAATGCATGGTTTTGGTTGTTATGATGATACATATTCAAAAGCTTATAAATGAGGGAGTCCGTGAGTATGCAAAGTTCAGCCCCAACATTTTGATGTAGTCAACCTATGAGTTTGCTTATATTATGGTGAAGTGCAAAATAATATATTAGTTAGTGTGTACAGGTAAACAGTGGATCTTGGATAGGAAGATCTCCTTCTTTGCCTTGAAAAAATGAAGGCTAAAGGTGGTGAAGTGCAAGTGTTGATTATATCAGGTGTTTAACATAGAAATTTTGGAGGAAAACAGTTTTGGGTGTAAATATTATAGACTTGCTGAAAGTGATGGAGAGATCATAGAGAGACAAGACCCATAGGCTACTAAGAATTTTACACTGTTTGTCAAAAGTAAATGCCATACTCATGAACAAGCTATGTGAAGAAAATTGCTAATCATGGCAGTCTTATGATGGTAATTTGCTTGGTAGTTGAAACCAAACTTAGTGGTCTGGAGCTTTGGAAGCATCAATGACATACTTGGATTGCTGGTTCATCAAATTCCATACGAATCTGAATACCTGGCTGATTTTCTCGTACTTATTTAGTGATCCGCGGTTCATTCTGTCCCTCATAAAAGATGAATTTGACATTTTGACCTCAAGACCTAATCAGAGTAATTTTGTACCCTATTCACATCATACATGTGTATGTGTATAGATATTAGATCCAGAGATTCCAGAACATCTTTTAATAGAAATTACAACATATGTCATGAACCAAGGAGAAAAAGCCTAAGAATTGGAACACCTCAATTGATTGCTTGAGATGGAAAATGTGTATATTACCATCAGTCCAACATATTTTCACTAGATTCATATTGCCATAAATATATGTATCTACCTTGCATATTAAGTTATTAACTATTATAAACATGTATTTTGTCCATGAAACAGAATGGTATGATAAAACCCCATTGGTCCAGTCCCTTCTAGATTTATATTTGGGCCTGGTTTGATTACCTGTCTCAATAAATTTGCATACATTTTGTATTTTTCCAAGGTCAATCATTATTTATTTTTGAAGAATAGTGATTTTATTGCTTTTACATAAAACTCAGCTGATAATATTCTTGATGTAAGATACTTATCAGGAAAAAGATTCTGGATGTAGTCAGTAATAGTTTGCTAGAATTATATGATTGTATTTACTTGACAAATTAACAGGGCTATCTAAAATTAGTGTGATTCTGAAAAGACCAGTTTTTTTTTTTTTGATATACAGTGTGTAATACTAGCTGCAAAAGACTCTGGCTTAATACTCTTGAATACTGTCCACAATCAAACACATCAGCTGATAACATAATGGACTTACTACTACTGTTCACTTGAATTGTATGTGTTGCATTTACTCAACAAATTAACAGAGTTTTAGAACTTAGTATGATTTTGAAAAAGATCATGAGATATTTTGTGACATACTAGTATGTATCTGCATACTAAGCTATAGAACGCTTAACTAATGTCCACATTGTCACTTTAAGATTGTAGTTCTAAAATTTTCTGGTAAATTATATTCTCATAGACTAGTTAGATATATGCATTTGTCTGCATGAGCTAGAGAAATGATGCTGGATGGTTCCTTTTGTCTCTCCTTTATCAGGAAAAATGTGAAAACCTTGAGGATGCAAGCAATGAGCTTATTCTGACCGATGAAGAGATAGTGCGCTTCCAGATAGGGGAAGTTTTTGCTCATGTGCCAAAGGATGAAGTGGAGAGCAGGATAGAGAAACTGCAAGAGGAGACTAGCAAGAACTTGGAGAAACTAGAGGAAGAGAAGGAATCAATAGTTACCCAGATGGCTGAACTTAAGAAGATATTATATGGCAAATTCAAGGATTCAATCAATCTTGAGGAAGACTAGTAAAATTTCATAATTTTCCGCGTGCAACTTCATTCGAATTTGCTGTTTGTTGAAGAGTGCTCCTCTTGATTGGATTCTTTCATGTCTTGTGTCTTAAAACAGTTTTGAGATTCTTAATTGCCTCAACTATATATTAAACGGTTTCTTCTACCCCTTACTTGGAGGGGATTATATCAGTTGTGCTTTTAAGCAAAGCTGAAAACCAAAGTTGAAGTAGCAACATTATCCCAGTGTCATTCTAAGTAGATTTTTCCAATTGGCTACCCAAATATACAAAAGTAAAATATAATTGTGAAACTTTAAAAAAAAAATGTATATTGATTTTCACAACCTAATAAATCAGGTGTATCCAAACTAGAAAATCAAGAATTTTTAAACTCACCAACCAATCTTTAATTCCATGACCACGTTTTTCTTATTAGGAGATATTGTAAAAAAAAAATCAATATTTAATAGTAGCTAAAAATTAATAATATACCCACAAGGTCAGCAGAAGCCGTATGTATACCCAATAAGAAATTCCCAAAATTTATCTCAATAATCCAACACAATCTTGAACAACAACTGTAGGTCATATAGCATCAAGAAAATCCAAAAAAAAGGAACAACTTTTCTTCAAGATTCAGAAAAAATGGCAGCAATAATCTCATCTGGTGCTGCTGTTACAACTCTTTCTTTATCCTTCATAGCAAAACCCATTTCATCTTCTTCTTCTTCTTCTCCTTCTCTGTTTGTTTCAACACCCAAGATTCAAACTTTATGTTCCTCTAGCTCACTTTTCTTCAACAGCAACAGTCAACTGTTTCTGGGTCCTCCAAGAACCACAAGAAAAGTAAGGAGCAACAGCAAAAGAGGTCTTTCTTGTTACTGTTTATTTGGACTTGGAGTCCCTGAGCTGGCGGTGATTGCTGGTGTTGCTGCTCTTGTTTTTGGGCCCAAACAGTTACCTGAAGTTGGCCGCACTATTGGCAAGACTGTCAAGAGTTTCCAACAGGTTAAATTTCCTCCATAAAAAATAGTTATTTGATTGGATAGATAATTAGATCATGAAATATTTATATAATTAGGTCATTTGTTAGTTAATTATATGTAAGTTTCAATGATTAGCTGAAATTAGTAGTCTGGTATGGTAACATACTGCTAATTGCTATAGTATCTATCAATTAATTAAGTGTGCTTCAATTAGAAATAGAATTGATTCACCTACCGGAAATAAAATCTAGAGAAAAATTGAACTTTTTAGATTTCAGAATGGGGGTAATTCATAAGATTTAATTTTTTAAAATCAAAGTTGATGTTTTTCTTTTACTTTTGGGATTTGTTAAGGCGTACTATGATGATGATGTTTTTGTATATTTTGTGTGTGTGATTGGTGTACTTTTTAAGTTTGGGTTTTGGAATGAGTTTAGTCCCTTGTGGGTGAAAAAGTGAAGGCTAAAGGGTGGAGAGAAGAAGTTTCAAACCTCTAATAGACCCGTACACGTTAATAGTTCTTGGTGTGTGGAGATAAGATTTGAGATTTTGTGAGTGACTGAACGAGTTCTTTCTATGATCTTGGGGATGGAAAAGGAAGTTGAAATAACAATTGTGCTGGTTGTAATAGATGTTTGGCCTTTTTGGTTTCTTTTGTTCTTCCATCTAAGGGAGAGAGTGGGGTTTTCTCCATTTCCACTGAGGAAGGGGAAATATATTTTCATAAGATAAATATTTATAACTCTAGAAATTGCTTTGTGGCAATTGACATAGTAATTAAATCTCCATTAGGTTCTAGTGAACAAGCTCTTACCAAAGTAGATGAAAAGCATCATGAAAATCAAGGCAATCATGGGAAAGTTATGTGAGCTATATTGGTGGCGGGTAGAGTGTAAGAGCAGTCAGAATTTTCGAAGGAACATCTCTGGTGCACATCTTTCTGTTTGGCTTCAGAATTCCTGTATTTCTAGTGGGGGTTTGGCGATAGAATAAATTGTATGGTGAAATGTGTGCACATCAATACATGGAAAACCACATTCTTGAATACTGATAAACATCTTACTTATCCTCCTCGGGAGAAGGGCCCAACTCAAGAAAAGGCAGGTCTTAACAAAAATGACGTGGCTTGGGAGAAAAGGCATAGCCTGCCTCTGTGACTACATAGGAGTGAAAACACCCATGTATCCAAATAAGGTGGATACTGCCTGTTGCTTTTCATGATTTCTCTTCTAGATTGAATAGTTTTTGGGATCATTCAGTAGTTGTAAGGAAGTTCACATCATAGCTATTCTGAGTAGTATAGCTTATGTCTGTTGTTATGAGTATGGAAGAACAGAAAGATAAAAATTCAAGATTGGTCAGACCAACCTCCACAGAGAGTCAACATATTGCTGATCATACATTTCCCCAACTGAAGCTATGTTTGTGGATACATCGTAGTTATAGTTTGGTAGCAAAAACAATGAAGATAAGATGAGCAAGTACAATTATTTAAATTGATGCATCTCTGTTAGTGTGGTTTGAGATAAAGAAATTGGAACTCTGAAGATTGCTCTTCCAGCATGAATAATATTAGGTTGTCGCTGAACCTACTTCCCTAAGGTATTGGTGACTTCAGTATTCTGGTTATCTGCCTGGTTTTGAGACTCAGTTAACCCGTTGTTTGTGTGCCTTTTATGGAAGAGAGTTGTATTGAGGGTGGCAATCATGGGGATGGCTGGTCTATCAAGATATGGTAAGATAAGTGACTGAAGATGGGTATCTCGGTGAGTCAGTGTTACTACTCTCTGGAGCTTTAATACGGTTGCTGATCTCTCTTGATCAAGATGGTTATCGGTAGGAATCAGTTGTCAATCCATCCTAAGGATCTGGTAGGATGGGTGATGAATTTGGCATTTCACTAAGTGAAGGAGTTTGTAAAATCAGGGTATGGGGTTAAAAGGGAGTTCAGGAAGAAGGAGAAATCAATATAATTATAAAGACAGTTACCTACCAAGGTGAGCCTAGTAAACTCTATGAATATTACCTAAGATCCTCAAACAAAATCAGCCGCAGATTATAATTTATGGTAGTGACTACTGACTATTCTCACCAGTTCTATTAGGTAGAATACATGAATACTTTTGTTGAGTTGGTGGTGTACCTTTATAATAAATGTAGAACTTTTAACTCAAGGAATACTAGAAGTTTCATACTAAAAATCATTGAACACTGATGACCTGAAGGGAGAGTAGGATTTTAGATATAACACATGGAGGAGAATGAATCTCTGATATCAAAATTGCAAAGCGCGTATAGAAGGGGACTTGAAGTCAGTGGTGGGTGTCATAACAAACTTTTTAAGTGGTTTGAGACTATAACTTTGATCCAAACACATGAATGACAATGGATGACTAGCTGAATTGCTTAAGGAGGTGTATTCTTTCAATCCACAGGTCTTTATTGAGAAAAAAAAAGGTTATTATTCACAGGTGAGAGTAGTCTCTCCCCGTTCTTGAGTCCCTACTACACTCTGTATTACATATACTCCTTTACGCGATATCTGATACATGTATGTATAAGTGTCCAATAAAGATACATGCAACTTATTGCTGATTCTTAATGTATTAGTGAAGAATCTACTCGAAGTAAACATATATATCACTCCCAATCGATGTGGGTACATCAATGCCAAAAAATAAAAACCACATTCAATGTCTTTAAACGATGGGAACACTGGTAGGAGACTTCCCTGGTCTCAAGTGCTGAGATAATAGTTTAAGACGTGTATGAAATAGAGATGATCCCATCCTTACATTTCTTTATCGTCCCATTGGAGTAGGAAGATATCTATTCAGAATAACTTTAGATACTCTTTTCGTCATCATACTTTTGGTTCATGTTAAGGTGATGCATTTCATAACTCCTAACATATCTCATAACACAGGCTGCAAAGGAGTTTGAAACTGAGTTGAAAAAGGAACCCGATGCCTCTGCTCAGCCCCCAGTCGAAAAGGCCATTGAGGGAAGTCAAGAAGAGAAGCAAGACACAAAGGTTTCAAGCACCAAGGAGAGTTCATAAAACCATAAATGCAGTTAGCCTCTAGCTATAGCTTCTAGGCTTTTACTATTTCTACAACACGATTGTTTCTTGTATTTGACAAGTTGTGTTGAGCTATTGTGTTTATTAATTTACATTCCTGGGTTTTCCCTCATTGACAGGTTAAGATCAAAACTTAGGTAAGTTAACCATACCTTAGCTCCAATTCTTCATTAATTCGATACGACTGCATATTCACAAAAAAAAAACAATAATCCTCTTGTTTAAGCACACAGAGAATTTTTATATATGATTTCTAAGAACATATATGGGTTAAAAATACACCATCATTCCTTTATTGCTCTAAAGGATCATGCCCCTCACTTTACATGTATTGCTTGATTATACATTGCTAACCCAGCAAACTAATTTTCTCATTTATCCAACTCTAAAAATAAAATTATCTTTTCTACAATTAAAAAAATAATACAACTATGCCACATCTCCAAACTAACAGTTATCTGTATAAATTGTGTATCCATTCAATTTCATATGGGGAGAATGAGAGAAACACACATATCCAACTGTCTTACAAATGTTGCGCTACTTACAAAAATTTAGGAAGAAATAATTTAAGCCCGCCCTCACTTCCAACAATTTACAACACTAAGCGATCCACGATTCCTTCTAATTGCAGTCGAGCTCTGACCATCCAGAACAGATCTTTGTGTATCATTTGAAGCAAGACGCGAATAGATCTATTTTACCTGTACAAGGAAGCCTGCATATACCATAAAAAAGGGAGCCTAATGGACATCCCAGCCTAATCCCAGCTGGTTAGCCACATCCAAAAACTACACTTGCTGGTTCTTCCGGTTAATCTTGAAAGGCAATTTTTTGGATTAGTCAGCACTACATTTGTGTATTGTTTAGAGCTACTTTATTGAAATCTCTATTTCACGATCCAATGCCTGCAGCAACCCCACCACCATCCCTCAACCCCTGAAGGTTGGCATGCAGTATTCTTTGAACGCTGTCTGCGACAACCCTTAATCTTCCCTGATTGGCATCACCAGCAGAATTTCCATTCACTTCAACAGTTCGAGCTACTCTTTGTTTGCATCTTTCCCAATCATCAACTCTCAGCCAGCAAGCCCGTCCACCATGGCTCCCCTCCATTCCCAGAAACAAAACATTTGGGTTCTCACCAAATGCATATCTCAACCTAACAGACACACAGTAAGGCAACCAAGCAGCACCACCAGCTGCATTAATATGAGGTATGTGTGCATGATCAAGAACAACCGTAAGTGCAAAATCGACAGAATTGTGAGCCCGATCATAGTGAATATTGCTTTTGGATGCAGATGTATTTTCTGAGCTACCATCAATACTATATCCAGCATGATTCTCAAGACACAATTCAATACGGGATTTTTGTGTAGGGACCATATCACCCCCTTGCACTTGAGACAACCCTTTCTTCCATGCAATGAGTTTCAGGAATTCTCTCAAAACAGAAATAGGTAACGTCAGAAGTGTAATGAATGATGCAACACGAGAAGCATCATATGGCTCTGACGCAACACGGCGGCTGAAGTAATCACATATTTCTCCTATTTCTGATTGAGTTAATTCCTCTTGGGCACTTCCGGGATTTTGCTGCTGCTGCTGTTGCGACTGATGAAACCTCTTGACACTAATAACTTGCAAGAGAAGTTGAACCCTGTGAACGCTAACAGCAAATACATAGCCCCTGCAGCAACAAAAATATCAGGAAATAGGAACTCAAGATCACAAAAAATTATACATGATCCAAAGAACCAAATAAAACGAGTTAACACTCAGCGATTGTCAGTAAAATATATTGAAACAGCAGTAACTTTTCTAGACATAAAAGATTAAAAGGTCACCATAAAAAACATCAGACAAAGATATTTCAAAAATGGGATATATTATTCAGATTATACACTTATAAAGTACCGAGCTTTCTAGCCAATTGAAACAGAGTGCTAACAAGTTAGAAAATTTAAGACATTAAGCAGAACAAGTTGAACATCAAACCAGTAGACTAAAAGAAATTATGTGATACTAAAATGGACAAAACTCAGGTGAGATTTTTTTTTTAACTAGACTGAGCTTTAATGAAACTAGCCAGGCCAGGGAAAATGGTTCTAAACGGAAGAGACATGAGCACAAAAACCAAAAAGAAACATGATATACATGTTGTTCCCAGACTCTTCTTTTACAACAGACTCGCCTGACTCCAAAAATATAACATAAAAAGAGTATGAAGCCACAAAGAAAATATCTGCAAAAGATTCGGATATTTATCAGGGGTTATAGCAGTACTTCTTTGAGCTAATCGTAAGAAAACATGCTGAATGAGTACACTACATGATTATTTTACTGTATAGCCTCGACACTCATAACATAACTAGAGTTCGACCTACTCCAAGCACAATGAATGGTTAAGAAAGGCAATCAAAGCTAAGTATCAATGTTTGAATGACAATGAATACATGCAAAACAATTCAACCAGAAATGAGAAATCAAAATCCAAGCTAAAGGCAGGAAAACAAGGAGAACCGGAAAAATGATAAACATGACTTCAGAAGGGTTCATTTCATGCATAGCCAGTGAAAATTCATGTAAGACGTGTCCAATGTAAAGGAAAATGTGAGAACTAAGAATTTGGAGATTCTCTTCAAATGCCAGGTTTACACACATCCAATTTAAAGGACATGTGAGAATTGAGATTCTGGAGGTCCCTTTCCATTCCCAAGTTCTCTCCACTACTATTCAGTCAGCATGAGAATCGGACAGGGACTAGATAGATTACAGAATGATTGGAACCTTACCCCACAAAGAAGCGTAAGGCTGGCTGCTCCTGATCCAAATTCAACAATGCACCTTCATTATCTTTCAGAATCGATCCCAAAATCTCCTTCAGAAGGTCCGGTAACTGAGCAAAGAGCCATAGCACCCCAAGGTATTTTAGAATGCCTCTGAGAACCTTCTTGAGAGCAACAAGAGGAACCCATCCACCACCATACCCTCCATCATCACCAAGTCCAATAATTGCAGTATTTAGTTCTCCTCTGACATGAGCAGGTACACCAGTACCAGGTGCTCTGCGCAAAGGCATCCCTGCATTTACCCCAACTAAATTTGATGCTGCTGGAAGACCATTTGCAGTACGATTGAAACCAGTTACAGCGTTTGCTGGACGAGCTAATCCAGTAGAATTAGAGAGATTAGTCCTGTTCGTATTTGCAGCTGGAAGCTGTGAACCAGCATTTAAACTATTTGAGTTAGGCAATCCAACTGCTTGTTGAGAACCAGTAAAGTTAGAGTCAATTCCATTCAGCTCCTGGGCAACATGTTCCATGATGAAAGGTCGAAATTGTGGACATGGCAGAGATCCTCCAACTTCTGGCCCCCCTTTAGGTGGTGTTGCTGGTTGCAACCAAACCTGATCTCCAGCAAAACACCTCATGTCAACAGCAAATTTTTTTCGATAAATGATGCGAATCCAGTACGGACCACGAAGTACAACAGAGACATCTATTGGCAGCAGTGAACTCGGAACAATGCCAGGACCACCTCTTCCAGCAGCTGCAGCTGCAGCTGCCAACATTGCAGCACTAGGATGGCTGTGCGTGCCAAGTGTACCCACAGAAGCTGAAACAGGATTAACTCCAGGTCCAGGTGCAGGCTGATTTATGCTAGAGTTTACATTGCTTGGTAAGGATGGAACATAACCAGTCTGCTTTGCAACAGAAGAAATAGGCGCTGTAACACCAGAACACCAGAAACTGGAGCTGCTCGTGCCGGCCGCGTTGCAGCAGCAAGAGCATGCAAGGGTCCTGCAGTGAGACGGATGCAGTCCAAAAGGGATGCAACTTCAGCACCATTGATGAAATCTTCAAGAAACTGTGGTTTGTCAAACACAAAAAAATGGAAGTCGTTAAGTTTGGAACCACAGTGGAAGTTTTGAGCTTAAAATATGGTCTGAAAATGCTTATAATTTAAAGAGATAAAACAAAATAGAAAGGCAATGCCCTCACATGCAGAATCTTTCACAGGACTTCCCTAGCTTAAACCGCAACAATGTAATGGAACAAAGTATAACTCAAGATCTCAAAAAAAGGACAATTATAGGTTCATAAGCATTTTGAGGCTCATGGTGTTGTAGACAAGAAAAACAAAAGGAATAAAAGGAGACAGGAGAAAAACAGAACAACTCATACGTAATAAAATAGAAACCAAACCTTTGTATGTGGCCAAAGTTGGTCAGGTGAAACATGCATAGTGCAGCCCTCTTTACCAGATTCCCATTCAACCACGAAGCGAGCAAGCACCCCAGAACCAAAACTGAACCACAGACTCATCAGTCCTACGGCCTCAATTCTGAATTGCTTTCTCATCTGTTCGGAAATTCTATCAGTTGCATCAGTAGCACCTTTAAGTGCAGCCGGTGCTTTACTTTCAGAATTTACATTAATTTCTTCAAACTTCTCATCAGCCCTAGCACCAAGCAACTTTCGCATTCCAAGCGCAAATGTTCGAGCATTAGATAGCCTTTGGATATCAGCCACCAACTTCTTTATACTATCAGCATCAACCGAATAATAGCTCAAAACAACACCTTCACAATCATAACGAATATGAGAATCTGCATCAGATGTATTGGCAATCCGAATGCCAGAATCCCATGGAGTACTATTGCTTCCTTTCTGAAGCTCCCACAAGTCCTGGAAGTGCTGGTCATTAATTTTCACATCCCAGTACATACTTCCAGGTCTACCTAGCCGCAGGCATATATGTTGCCAGGTGTCATCTCTGGCAAATGGAACTCGGAACCATAAGTTCGAGGATGCACTTCTAAGACCCACTTCTTCAACATATGGGATGTCAAGCGCCTCCATCTGACTAGTAAGCCGGGCATGTTTGATACATAGTGAGCAATGCCTTACTACATGAAGAAGGGAAGAAACATATATACTAGAAGGTGCATTCCCTTTATTAGCTTCAGCTATAAGACTTCCATAGCTATACTCTTCAGTTTTACCAGAAATATCTGAAGAAATAAGCATCATTGACTTGGGTATATGGGTGCCAGCAGACTCCACAAGTTTTCTTCGCTTATATGATCCTTCATTGGACTGCATTGATTGAAGTGATGGAAGTGAATCTAACAAATCTGACAATGTACGCTTCCTGGGCAAAATGTTATATCCGGAAGCTGCATCTTTCTCTGAGTTTATACATGTTGCTGAATCTATTGTTTGGGCTGGCAAAAAACAAAGGCAACACAGTTCTGAGAAATATGCATCAAAAATAACCATGCCCCCTGAGCATTGAAGTTTTTTGTTATTACTATTATTTTTTTCAATTTTTATTTTATTTGTTTATTTATTTGGGGGGGGGGGGGGGGG
>JAJOOR010010305.1:0-27008 GCA_036250505.1 Solanum acaule | reverse complement strand
ACAATCCTCAATGTGGCAGCTCACTTTGGCCAACGAGGTTTCGTGGGAGAAGTCCTTTAAGATTACCCCGGCGTTATTATGCTATAAGAATAAGAAAAGGAAGGAAGAAAGTGGTTGATCATCTGAAAAGGAAGGAAGAAAGTGGTTACCCCAAAGGGAAATACAATCCTCAATGTGGCAGCTCACTTTGGCCAACGAGGTTTCGTGGGAGAAGTCCTTTAAGATTACCCCGGCGTTATTATGCTATAAGAATAAGAAAAGGAAGGAAGAAAGTGGTTGATCATCTGAAAAGGAAGGAAGAAAGTGGTTACCCCAAAGGGAAATACAATCCTCAATGTGGCAGCTCACTTTGGCCAACGAGGTTTCGTGGGAGAAGTCCTTTAAGATTACCCCGGCGTTATTATGCTATAAGAATAAGAAAAGGAAGGAAGAAAGTGGTTGATCATCTGAAAAGGAAGGAAGAAAGTGGTTACCCCAAAGGGAAATACAATCCTCAATGTGGCAGCTCACTTTGGCCAACGAGGTTTCGTGGGAGAAGTCCTTTAAGATTACCCCGGCGTTATTATGCTATAAGAATAAGAAAAGGAAGGAAGAAAGTGGTTGATCATCTGAAAAGGAAGGAAGAAAGTGGTTACCCCAAAGGGAAATACAATCCTCAATGTGGCAGCTCACTTTGGCCAACGAGGTTTCGTGGGAGAAGTCCTTTAAGATTACCCCGGCGTTATTATGCTATAAGAATAAGAAAAATGAAACTGCGCTTCACATTGCAGCTAATTTAGGACGAAGTGAAGTGGTGAGTGAACTACTTAGCATAGAAGGAAAGGAGACACTTGTGAGGATGACGGATGACATTGGAGATACGGCCTTGCACAAGGCCGTTAGAAGTGGACACATTGACATTGTCAGAATCTTGGTGAAATTATTACTAGATCCTGAACACGACTTCCCAGCCAATAAGGCTGGGGAGACACCACTTTATTTGGCAGCAGAGTCTGGTTTTCATGATGCTTTGATTGAAATCTTGAACGTTTGCAAGGAACCAACTTATGTTGCAGGTCCATCCAATCGAACACCTCTACATGCAGCCGTAATTCAAGATTGTGCTTTTTTGCTTTGGGATGTACATTTATTTGTGTTGTTGTACTAGTACCATTTTATTTTCAGAATGCCCTCTTTTGGGGTTCTTGAAAAAGCTGAGATTTTTTTTTCTCTTTGAGTTCAGTTTGAGTTGTTATTGGTTTGTAAATACTGGAATTAACTTTTGTAATCCCCATTTCTTGATTTAGATTGTTGCTGTTATTTTGTGGATGTTATGTACAAAACAGCTAATTTAAGCTGCTAGAAAGTTGTTTAGTTGGGTGCTGCTTGATTAATTTTGTCTCCATTTTGGGTGCAAATATTAGTAAACGTATATGGGAAGCAACTGAAATTTAATGACCTGTAGCATAGCATCTTAAAGATTGTTATAAAAATAGTGATTTTTTAGGTGTTTGTGCTCTGAGTGACTGAGCAAAGAAATCTTCTCTAAAATCATTCTATGAGTGAATGACATGTTTGTATATATCCACAGATTAATATATGCTCTGCTCTCATTATGTACATTGTTGTCTTGGTGTTTGGTATGTGTCTTACTAGATGCTAGCTTAATCAACTTAAATAGGCACTTGAATGCATCATCTTTACCGTCTGCACCTGAAATTATATCCACGTAAGAAACCAATAATAGCATGCTGCTTGTGTGGACATTACCAAGAAATCAACAAGCACAACCGCAATCACAAGCACAACAATTCTCTAGATCATACACTATTTTTTTATTAAATCTGAAAGACCTACCGGATTACTAAATTATTGTTGTGATTTTTAAAATTATTATGTTATGTATTGTACTGTTATCTTGTATTTAAAATTATTATGTCATGTATTGTATTTTGAAATTAAAAAATTTCATCTTATCATTTAAATTTTGTACATTCTTTATAGTGAAAATAAAAAATAATATCAAATTATCTCTTAAAGTAACGAAAATTGAAAAAAAATATTTGAAATATTGTTAATTCGGGATGAAAGTGGTATATATTAAATAAATATATTTTTTAAAATGTTGTGTTACATTTAAAAAGAATTACGAATATTAGAAATTTAATTAATAAGAAAAATAATATGTTAGTTACAAATAATAGAAATAATATTAAATTAATAAAAAACAGAGAGGATGAATAGTTGGAGAACTATTGTTCACCTCTCTATAAATAAAGAATAGAGAGCTTTTTAGAGGGTGATTGGAGACCCAATTCGCTATTTTACTCTCCAAATATAGAGAATGGAGAGTAAAATAAAGTAGAATTGGAGATGATCTAAGACTCTATTATCTTGTTCAATGAAACGAAAAATTGTAAATGAATAACAACACAAAGCGTAAGGTGGAAATTAATAGTGCCCACAAGAGAGCACTACGAATTTGCACCTTTTAGTTTTCTGAGAACTCATTTCCTTCTCTCCCACATTATTTAGGAGACTCTGCTACAAGAAGTGATGGGCTAGTATTTGAAAAATTAGAAACAATATTATTTCTTACAATTAAGACAATTAATTGATGGTAAACCAAAAATATAATGTGCACTTAAATTAAAGAACACAGTACCCCTTTCTCATCTGGTTGAAACTCCACTGATTTGATAGGGACACGATTTGAATCTAAAGTAACATGAAGTATTTTCCTCTTGTCTTCTTCTTCAAATATGTCCAACAAAATTTGATACTTCATCATTTCTTTTTGGATGTATTGGATCTTGTTGAAGCTATTGACACTGTCATATGATTTTGCTTTGTCAGTCGCATCGGCAGGTGCCTTGGAACAAACTCTCCTGTCCCTTTACCATCCCAATTGTGTTGTCTTCTTTTTGTTTTTGTTGCTTCCACTTCTTTGATTCCTAGGTGAGATATCCCCATCTCTAGCCACTTCACCAAATTAAAGATTGAACAAACCCCAACAACCTCAATATATTTAAGGACAATATATTGAAAGCTCAAATAAAGAAGCAGGAAAAATACCTTATGCAAACTACTGGTTCAAGTTGGTAACTATTAAGCAAAGATTTGTAAATATAGTAACTTTAGATTGTGTATATAATTTTGTGAGAGATGTAATATTCTATGAGATATTATATGATATCTCATTCCTATAATATATCATATAATTGAGCTCCAGAGTTTGTTGGTAAGCCTCCTTGCTTCCGGAGGACTCTTTTTAATTGCTTTCAGTATTAGTTAGTTCATTAGGATGTTGTGGGCCTGTCCCGACATCCATCTCAGTTGTTTAAAGGCTTCATAAATAGACAGTCAGATGTTAGTTCTTTAGTCTTTTCATTTCATTATCTTATATTGAGACTTGAGTTTGGCTTAATGGCCAGTTGAATGTTTCCTTTATAACATTTCAGTTTATTTCATAGATACATCTTTGTTGAGTTAAGTCTTCCGTTGAGTAAGTAAGTCAGGTCAAGGGTTCGCTTGGGCCAACAATGGTTCTTAAGTGTCAGTCCCGCCCAGGGTGTAGGCTCAGGGCGTGACAAAATTCTTGTTTCATCCCCGTTCCCCCATCCCTTCAAATAATAATTTAGATATTATTTTTTTTTAAAAAAAAAAAATTCTACCCATCCCACATAACCCTCCGCTTCCTTTTTTTTCTCGTTTTGTATTAGACAAATATTTTTTTAAAAATAAATATTTTTATTTCTGCTATATTCGGTACATAAATAGAAAATACTCCCTCCGTCCCATTTTATGTGAGGTAGTTTGACTCAGCACGGAGTTTAAGAAAGAAAGGTAGACTTTTAAAACTTGTGGTCCAAAATGAATGATAGAAACTTGTGTGGTTGTAAATCATTTCATTAAGGGTAAAATATACATTTTATAGTTTAATTGTTACTTAATATAGAAATGCATCATTCTTTTTGAAACTGACTAAAAAAGAAAGTAAGTCACATAAATTGGGACGGAGAAAGTAATGTTTTCTAAAAATATATATACACCTCTAACACAAAACGAAAAAAATGTAAAAAATAATAATAATAAATTAGGAGCAGAGGGTGAGATGGGGTGAGGTAGAATTTTATTTTATTTTATTTTAAAAAAAAGTAATATGAAACTTTTTTGGAAGGAGTGGAGAGTGGGCTAGGTATAAAAGAATTTGAAAAAATAGAAGGGCGGGGGATTATCGGGGACGGGGGGAGCGGGGTAGGAGATGGTGGAGTGGATGAGTATATATATATATATATTTGGAATAGTTATACTTTATACTTTAGTTTTTAACTAATATTAATAATTTATTTAATTTTTGTCAAAGTAAAATATTTTATCAATGTGAAATGCTATGTCTACGTGACAAAATTTTGCAAATAAAAGAAAAAGTGTATTACTTAAATGAGTTTCTCAAAATAAGTGATAACTTAGCTACAAACTTACACGATTTTCTTTGTCCTCTTTGATTGCTTTAATTTTTTACTTCCTCTCTGTCTCTCTGGGTCCATCCTATGAATTTCCTAGCCAATAATAGTATGCCACGTGTGTAAACATGCATAAAAATTCCCTTTTTGAGTCATGAAGTGTGAGAATGGCATAAGAAATTATTGTTCTCTCTTTATGTTATGTTCTTACCAACTAAGGAGTCAAAGAATCTTTGTTGGGTTTTAGACTTGTAGAGAAACGAGAAGAATAAAAGACCTACAAGTGTTAAACTGGTCTTTATGATTTTATCCATCAAAGAAAAAAAAAGGTATGTTGAAGAGCTACCTACCTAATCAAATCTTTCTTTAGTGTTCCTGTTTTCCCATGTTTGTGTTTTACCTAAATCCTCATTTTTTCCATTTGGGGTTTTCTTTTTGTGAATGAATATGAGTTAAAGATTGAATTTTTAGTACATGTTGTTGATAAAGATTGTGTTTTTATCTTGGAGTGAGAAAATCATGTGTATATTTATCTTTGTCGTGTACTATTTCCTCTTTTTCCGATTATTTGTCTGATTTAATTTGTCGACATTTAAGAAAATAAATAAAGACTTTTAAATCTTGTGCTACTAAACTAAATATCCATATTGTTGTAGAATGTATGAAAATGGCATTTAATCTTAATTTTGAATTAATGAACAGCTAAAAAAATAACAATATATTTTCTTTTAAATGGACTTGAAAGAAAAATCAATTGAAACAGGGTACCATTTTATTTTCCGAATGCCCTTCTCTTACTTGATTCAGATTGCTGCTCTTATTTTTGGATGTTATGCGTAGCTTCTTTTGGTACATTAGAAAGAAAAATAAAAAATTTAAAAGTTGTTCATAAGCAATAGGCTTAAGTTGGAAACTTTATGTTCTTAATTAAGTGCATGAATCCAGAGTATTACAGAGCCTCTTCATGATTGTGATTCTCCACAAACAAGTAGTTTTTGGATATGCGCTTTGTACGTGTACTTGAACGAGTATGTAAGTTTTAAAAAAATTGGATAAATGCAATGCTTTTGACTTAATCATTTGTCTAACATTGTTTGGTTGGGCACAGAATTTGAGAAATAAGACGACTTTTGTGACACCTTGGATATATCCACACATAATGGATCTAAACATGTACTATGCTGCAATGAAAGGGATTATGGAAAATGGTGATTTTTCACTTGTTGATCATCTGAAAAGGGAGGAATTAGAAAATGGTTACCAAGTCACTTCAAAGGGAAACACAATCCTCCATGTGGCAGCTCTCTTTGGCCAACGAGGTTTCGTGGGAGAAGTCCTTAAGATTACCCCAGCATTATTATGCTATAAGAATAAGAAAAATGAAACTGTGCTTCACATTGCAGCTAATGCCGGACAAAGTGAAGTGGTGAGTGAACTACTTAGCGTAGAAGGAAAGGAGACACTTGTGAGGATGACGGATGACATTGGAGATACGGCATTGCACAAGGCCGCGAGAGGTGGACACATTGACATTGTCAGGATGTTGGTGAAATTATTACTAGATCCTGAACACGACTTCCCAGCCAATAAGGCTGGGGAGACAGCACTTTATTTGGCAGCAGAATCTGGTTTTCATGATGCTTTGATTGAAATCTTGAACGTTTGCAAAGAACTAACTTATGTTGCAGGTCCATCCAATCGAACACCTCTACATGCAGCTATAATTCAAGAACACACGGGTGAGTACCTCCTGGATGATTTCATCATATTATATATGGAAAATGATTAAATTTGTCCCTCTACTAACAGAAAGAAGCTATATTTGTCTTTGGTTAAGAAAAATTCAATAAATATACTCCTACAGGCATACTTTATGATCTTGTTAAACGAAAAAATCATTCATTTATCAGCATATATCATATATAACATTTGAGTAATATATCCAGAATGCGCGAGATCACTATGGCAATGGAATAAACCTTTATGCGAAGAAGCTGATAAATGGGGTTGGAATTCACTACACTATGCTGTTAAACAAGGATTGAAAGAAATAATTTCCGATATGTTGGGATGGAAGAAATCTTTAGCCTACCTTCTGGCAGGCAGTGAAAATGACTGGACGACAACATTTCACATTGCTGCTAGTGAAGGTGATATATTCATGATATTTCAGTTATCAAGCCACTGCCCAGATTGTTGGGAAATGCTTAATAGCAATGGCCAAAATGCTCTTCATGTTGCCATATTGAACGATCGTAAAGTGTTGGTCGAGCTGTTACTTGAGTGGGAATTTTGTAATAGCCTTGTTGATGAGGCAGATAATGAAGGCAATACTCCACTCCATTTGCTTGCTGCCTCTGGGGACAATGTGCCGCAAATAATATTAGACCATCCTAGAGCAAAGAAGATGGCATTTAACAAACAAAATCAGACTCCACTTGACATAGTAATGTCTCGTACACGGACAATAACGAAGGTACATTTTAATAATCCGCAAATTTAATTTCTTTCAATTTGTTTGTCTAGTTGACACGTAAATAAGATTTTTGAATCTCCTCATCTTAACTAAAGATATAATGTATCAAAATTATACCATTTAAATATATATATATATATATATAGTAATGAGTATATCTTTTCTATTTTTGTAGTTTTAGTATATTAAGTAAATATTTTTATTATTTTAAATAATTTTAGTATGTTAAATCATTATTTTACAATTTCATGTGGTTCGTTGAATTGTTAATTCGTGAATCTCCTTTGAAATCTAAATTTTCAAGATTCCTCTCTTCGGTTCTTTTTTTCTTGTAATAATAAAATATAATGATTAAATAAACTTCTTATGGGTTCGAGTATGCAAAATATAGAAAAACTCCTAACAATTCAAGGACCTAACTTTTTCCGACAAGAGAGAGTTACTCGGATGATAAGCATTCATTACTTCCAACCTTAAAGTTGAAAGTTCCAGTTACCAAGGAAACAAAGGTGTACTATACCAACAAGAGTTGTGGTGAAACAATAGCTACTACTTCATTCTTAAACAAAGATTTTGGATTCGAGTTCTCCTAGCTAGGTACATATTCACATTTGTTAGGGAACGTTTTACCCCTAGTATGAAACTTTTCGAGGCAAAATTAAATTTTATCGGACTTCAATATGGATACCAGAAATTAAATGAAAAATCAAAAAGGAGGAACAAGATTAATATTTAGTCAACCCTTCAAAACTATTCAATATTTAGTTGCATTTTAATGTGAAAGACTGGCGACACTTTAGCCTCTCATTCTAGGACTTTCACGTGCAATCATTTCCATTAAGGAAGAGATCAACCCATTCATTCATTAGTACTAAAAGCATTAAAAAAAACATCAGTATGGTATTGTGTTGGAATTTGAAACTTTTGTTAAAAAATTTCTATAGGTGAAACTCGAATAGAGTGCAACTACTAAAATTTCAAACTTATAATTAATATAATATAATTTATAATCACAAATTTTATTGAAACGTCTCTGCTTTCTCTCCTTCTCTAGAGAGAAATGGATAAAAGGCAGACCAGATGACGAAGATATAGTATTAATCATAAAGAAAAACACACATCACTAAATTACATAAAAGAAAAATTTAAGAATCTAGTGACTATAATATATTGTAATTTAAAGCCACAAATCTCATTGAAAAACCTTTGTTTTTTCTCCTTCTTTGGAGAAAGATGGAGAAAAGGGAAATGAGATGACGAAGATGTCACGATCCGAGTCTACACCCTGGATGTTGCCGGCACTCGAGAACCATTGCTGGTCCCCAAGCGAACCCTCATCCTGGCTGACTACAAGCAGAAGACTAACTCAAGCATACAAAGCTTAAAAACTGAATAAAATTCATGAAACTTAAATACAAAGCTTTAACTCAATAGAAAACTCTGAATAATATAAATTATTCAACTCGCCATCAAATAGGCAACTTAAGTCTTTAAAACATTCAACAAAATAAATGAACAGACTTCTGAAACTCTACTTTCTATCTATGAAGCCTCTAACTAACAAAGATGGAAGTCGGGACAAGACCACGACATCCTAACAAAATTGAAAAGTAAATAAAATCCTCTGCAAGCAAGGAGGCTCACCATAGCTAACTCGAATTCCATGTGGTATCAACTAAGCTCTTATTGATGATCCCAATTACCTGAATCTGCATCATGAAAGGATGCAGGCCAAATGGCTCAGTACGTGGAATGTACGAGCATGTAAGGGGAATTCTAAAGCACAACATAAGCTTGAACTTGATAAAAAGGAAACATACTTACCTTTTCTCAACTCACTCAACTAACTAAACTCAGGAATAAGATACTCAACTCAAAGATAAAATATTCAACTCAGTGAAATAAGGCTCAACTCAATAATAAGATATTCAACTCAGTGAAATAAGACTCAACTCAATAATAAGACACTCGACTCTTGGTACTCAAACTCTGGATACTCAACTAAATATAAAGCAACAATAAGAGATGCAATATATATGGAAGGCTTTTAAAATAGTAGAAAACAACTCAGTGTATTTAAGAATACAATAACAACTCAACTTATATATAATTAAATATAATATAACTTTGTGGGAGTTTCTCTAACCGACAACTACCACTATTAGCCTAAGTGATGACACAACGTCTTGCTCACACTGCCAGAACTGTCTTATATTTTGCCGTCATATAGAACGCCTTAACTAAGTGAATCCACTAGTCTATGCTAAAAATCACTAAGGAATCATCTAAAACGTATGATCCTTTCTACCCATGATGGTTATAGTTTATGGAGACGTGAGTTATCTGAACTCAAACTCGTCCCTATATCGGTGCTCAATACTACTCCCAAAATACTCAGCTCAAATGTTTAAAAACATAACTTTTTCTTTGATTTGAGATAATTACTCAAAAATCTTTCTCTTAAAAGAGATGGTACTCAAACTGCTCAAAATTCTTTTGGAAATCTCAGTTTCCTCTCATCTTAAATGTGAAAACATTTACTCTTGGAAATACTTAGTTCCCATATATCATTTTAAAGAAAATGAACTTTACTCTTACTCTTTACTCAGCTCAAAGTTTAAGTCTTAAAACAAAGTTAAAACGTTTGTAAAAAAGACTTCTTAAAATATAGTTCATGCTGAGTTATGGATGTGAATGACTCAATGCAAGGTTTTCAATAACCATAGATGGAACTCAAGAACTTCAATGATACTACTCATTTCAAGAATGCTCAACTCAGAGGGTTCATATGGAATTATGTGCATGAATTACTCAACTCAAGGACTCAAAGATACTTCTCATCTCAAGACTGTTCGACTTATAGGGTTCATGTGAAATTATGGGCATGAAAAATTCAACTCAAGGGCTTTAAGGATAACATGTAATAGTACCATGATTAGAAATATAATCTCAAAGGGGATTAGTAACTCAATACTCAAGACTTAGAGCTTGAAGATACTACTCCTCTCAATTATACTCAATTTATGGATTCCATGCGGAATTTATAGGCATGAACGACTCAACTCGAAGGTCTACATAATTACATGGAACTCATGTATACGACTTTTCTCATTCTCTTACTTACTTCATCAAAACTTAGTTCAAATCAATGATGGATCTCAAAGGATTCACAATTGAACTTTTCTTGAACTCTACTCTTAACTCTCTCTTGAATGTGAATTATGAATTTAAGAATTTTGGTTAATGATATGCAGGATATCACGATGACAAAATAGATTCATGAATACATTCTCCTCACTCTCATACTCACTTGCTCGAGTCTTGAAACAAATTATTAGAAATTGTAAAAGACTCCTCAAAAAGACTCAAAGAGACTTTCTCAAAAATGTTTGAAAGAACTCTCAAAACTCGACTTTCAACTCTACCTTGAATTTGATTTATGAATTCAAGGTTGTGATTGTGATAGGACAGATCATGTGATGTTTAAGAGTGTTTTTAGATAGTTAAACATGAGAAATGGTTGAAAAACACTGTCTGGGGAGCAAGTCCGCGATGCGGAGATGAATTAAAATGTTTGGTCGAAATAATTTTGAAATAGTGGAGTCTGCGACGCGGAGAGAAAATTTTCACACTGAAGGAACACATCTGCGACGCGGACCTGGTACCTGTTCCTTGTCTGACTTTTTCTTCCTCATTTTCTAACCCCAATTCACCTAAATTCTATTCTTTTTCACAATTTCTCTTTAGATTTAGATACCCAATACATGTACTCAAGAATCTAATTAAACACAACTCTAAAATTGACTCGATTTCCTCAAGAACTCATCAATCTCATCTTAACTCAAGAACGAACGCCAATTTCAAGAACACAATTCAAGAACATTAAACCTTTATCTTTCTAAAACGAATTTAACGTTGAACTTAACATGATTGGTGTGTGGGTGAACAAACCCAACACTATGGAAGCTTACATACCTCTTAGGGATTAAACCCATGGCAAACATTCGTAACAAAACGCAAGACTCTCAATGCACGCTTTGATCGTCTCTTCTTTTCTCTTCTTGAACTCTCAACCAAAATCCTAGGCATATTTTAGGACTATAAAACTGAACCTAATAGGATTATATCCCTAAAACATTACTAAAAACAAATTAAATTTGATTGGGTAAGGAAAAGACCAAAATGCCCCTTACTATTTTTGGGTAACTTTCCTTAACTGGGCAGCCTGACTTCAAAAGGACATATCTCACTCATCCGAACTCAAAACTTAGAAAACTCGGCACCGTTGGAAAGAGGACTCAAAGGGATTTAATTTAATATCTTATGGGTCTCCTAACTCATCCTGTACTAAAAGTTATGGTTGTTTGAAGTTAACCCAAAACTTAAGAAAAACTTAGGAATGAGTTGAATGCTTTTCTCTTTTGTTCTTCTTGGAACTTAAGGTGCTACATCTAGTAACCTTAACACTCAAGAAATTTTAAATTCCTTGCAAAAATCTCAGTCACTACGAATAACAGTTCGAGTCTTAGCTCAAAATTTTTTTGGAGTGTTACAATATCTCCCCATTGGGATTATTCATCCTCGAATGACGACTAGACTGGGTATAGAATGGGATTACTCTTACTAAGGTCTGATTTTAATGGTATACTCTTAATCTATTCAAGCTTAACCCAAATCCTTAGGTTCGGGTTCTATACTTTTCTATAGGGAATTTCATCCTAAGACTATTACTCATTACCACCACATTCAAGCTTAGTACTCTTACAACTCCACAGACTCCTACTAACTAAGTCCTTCGGAACCAACTAAGGGCTCCCATTTAACTATTTCTCATAGTAAAACCTCATCCTCTTCTTCATTCTCATTTATAACCTTATATGGAACTATCACACCATCACTATCACGATAAGAACATCAACCTCCTCTTTCTAACATCACTCTATTACGTATACTAAAAGGACCTCTGAAAGGATGTCTCTCATACTCTTTGGAACTCATTACTATCTTACTCTCAAACACTTGACTTGATTTCTCATCTTGTTATCTCCCCCTTAGGTCTAAAGTTGACATTCGAAAGCTATGGACATATCCTATCATTTCTAACCTAGTATACATCTTCTTTTACTCTAACACTTGGGAGAATGTTATTTCATGACTATCGAACTCTTAATAAGGTACTAACTCTTCTTTCTAAGTTGCTTCTCTTAACATCTTCTGATTACATACCCTCTCGGTATACCTCTTAATGCTCTTGTGACTTAGTCACATTTCACTGCCCTTATCTAAAGGTTAAGATCTCTCACTTGTACCACTCATATTCATTACAGCTAACACCTCAATTCCTCACCTACTCTATGTCAAGTCTATCAAATCAAATCTCAAGACTAACATCATCATTCTCATGTTGTTATTCTTTGGATCATGACACATCTTAAATTCAAGCTTAATATTCATTACTAAACTCGAATATCAATACGATTGTTCGCCTACTATACTATACCTCATTACTTAATCAGTTTTATAACCTTCTGAATAGTATGACCCTCTCAAACATATCATAAGCCTAACTTAGATCTATCACTTCATGAATACTCTTATCTCTTATTCAACACATAAATTTAGTCTCCTCTAATACGATGGCACATCGACATCAACTCTATTCTGGCTAATAAATATATACTCTATCTTATCTTGACTAACAACTCTTACTCTACCCATAAGGAAAACTCCTCATCAAAAGCTTATTGGTGCATGACTATAAGAACATAGCTCGCATCATCACTATCTCCTTTTCTAAGATTACTAAGCATCTACATACTTTCCTCTAACTCTGGGCTCTTTCACTACTACTGCTCATGATCTCGTAACTCATGCTACCTTTTCAGGTGAAAATCTTACCCAAGCTCTAAACATTCTTCTTAAAAAGGATCTGAGCTGAAACAAGGCTTAAGGAAAAGAGTACAATTTGTTTTTAGCTCAAATGCACGATTCACATAATTATGGGTGTATTCCTCTGAAACAGAACACTTAACTCACTCACAGGCTTATCTCAAGCCCCTTTGCAATCTCATGACCTCCTCAAGACTCTTGCTAAAAATAACTCATCCATAGGGATATTTCGACTTTACTTTTCAACCACCTTTAGTATGAGAGGTAGTCAAATGAATCTGAGAACGCATGATTTAGAATAAGTCTTTATGACATAGCTCTATTGCACGACTAAGAGTATGAAAGAAGGAAACTTTTCTAAAATGTCGGTAGTCCCTCATTTATAGAAGTGGGGCCCTCAGAAGCATAAACATGACCCTACTGACACAGCTTCATAGACACCCAGGACACTTGAACACTGTGCTCTGATACCAAGTTTGTCACGACCCGAGTCTACACCCTAGACATGGCCGGCACTGAGAACCATTGTTGTTCCCCAAGCGAACCCTCATCCTGGCTGACTACAAACGGAATACTAACTCAAGCATACAAAGCTTAAAAACTGAATAAAATTCATGAAACTTAAATACAAAGCTTTAACTCAATAGAAAACTCTGAATAATATAAATTATTCAACTCGCCATAAAATAGGCAACTTAAGTCTTTAAAACATTCAACAAAATAAATGAACAGACTTATGAAACTTTACTTTCTATCTAAGAAGCCTCTAACTAACAAAGATGGAAGTCGGGACACGACCTACAACATTCTAACAAAATTGAAAAGTAAATAAAATCCTCCGCAAGAAAGGAGGCTTACCATAGCTAACTCGAACTCTGTGTGGTATCAACAAAGCTCTTATTGATGATCCCAATTACCTGAATCTGCATCATGAAATGATGCAGGCCAAATGGCTCAGTACATGGAATGTACGAGCATGTAAGGGGAATTCTAAAGCACAACATAAGCTTGAACTTGATAAAAAGGAAACATACTTACCTCTTCTCAACTCACTCAACTAACAAAACTCAGGAATAAGACACTCAACTCAAAGATAAAATATTCAACTCAGTGAAATAAGGCTCAACTCAATAAAAAGATATTCAACTCAGTGAAATATGGCTCAACTCAATAATAAGACACTGACTCTTGGTACTCAAACTCTAGATACTCAACTCTAGATACTAAACTCAATATAAAGCAACAATAAGAGATGCAATATATATGGAAGACTTTTAAAATAGTAGAAAACAACTCAGTGTATTTAAGAATACAATAACCAATCAACTTATATATAATAAATATAATATAACTTTGTGGGAGTTTCTCTAACCAACAACTACCACTATGAGCCTAAGTGATGATATACCTTCTTGTCTACACTGCTAGAACTCTCTTATACTTTGCCGTCATATATGACGCCTTAACTAAGTAAATCCACTAGTCTATGCTAAAAAACACTAAGGAATCATCTAAAATGTATGATCCTTTCTACCCATGATGGCTACATAGTTTATGGAGACGTAAGTTATTTGAACTCAAACTCGTCCCCATATCAGTGCTTAATACTACTCCCAAAATACTAAGCTCAAATGTTTAAAAACATAACTTTTTCTTTGATTTGAGATAATTACTCAAAAATCTTTCTCTTAAAAGAGATGGTACTCAAACTGCTCAAAATTCTTTTGGAAATCTTAGTTTCCTCTCATCTTAAATGTGAAAACATTTACTCTTGGGAATACTTAGTTCCCATATATCATTTTAAAGAAAATGAAATTTACTCGTACTCTTTACTCAACTTAAAGCTTAAGTCTTAAAACAAAGTTAAAACGTTTGTAAAAAAGACTTCTTTAAATATGGTTCAAGCCAAATTATGGACGTGAATGACTCAATGCAAGATTTTCAATAACCATAGATGGAACTCAAGAACTTCAATAATACTACTCATCTCAAGAATACTCGACTCATAGGGTTCATGCGGAATTATGTGCATGAACTACTCAACTCAAGGACTCAAATATACTTCTCATCTCAAGACTGTTCGACTTATAGGGTTTATGCAAAATTATGGGCATGAAAAATTCAACTCAAGGGCTTCATGGGTAACATGTAATAGTACTATGATTAGAAATATAATCTCAAAGGGGATTATGAACTCAATACTCAAGATTTAGAACTTGAAGATACTATTCCTCTCTATAATACTCAATTGATGGATTCCATGCGAAATTTATGGGCATGAATGACTCGACTTGAAGGTCTACATAACTACATGGAACTGATGTATACGACTCTTCTCATTCTCTTACTTACTTCCTAAAAACTTAGTTCAAATAAATGATGAATCTCAAAGGATTCACAATTGAACTCAAAGGCTTTTCTTGAACTCTACTATTAACTTTCTCTTGAATGTGAATTATGAATTCAAGAGTTTTGGTTCATGATATGGAGGATATCATGATGACAAAATAGACTCATGAATACATTCTCGTCACTCTCATACTCACTTGCTCGAGTCTTGAAACAGGCTATTAGAAATTGTAGAAGACTCCTCAAAAAGATTCCAAGGGACTTTCTAAAAAATGTTTGGAAGAACTCTCAAAACTCGACTCTCAACTCTACCTTGAATTTGATTTATGAATTCAAAGTTGTGATTGTGATAGGAAAGATCTCGTGATGTTTATGAGTGTTTTTAGATAGTTATACATGAGAAACAGTTGAAAAACAATGTATGGGGAGCAAGTCCGCGACTCGGAGATGAATTAAAATGTTTGGTCAAAATAATTTTTGAAACAGTGGAGTCCGCTATCTCTTCACGACGCGAAGAGAAAATTTTCATACTGAAAGAACAGGTCCGCGACGTGGACCTTGTACCTGTTCATTGTCTGACTTTTTCTTCCTCCTTTTCTGACCCCAATTCACTTAAATTCGATTCTTTTTTTCAATTTCTCTTTAGATTCAGATACCCAATACATGTACTCAAGATTCTAATCAAACACAACTCTAAAATCGACTCGATTTCCTCAAGAATTCATCAATCTCATCGTAACTCAAGAACGAAAGCCAATTTCAAGAACACAATTCAAGAATATTAAACCTTTATCTCTCTAAAATGAATTTAACGTTGAAATTAACATGATTGGTGATATTTGCGTAATTAAGACACAACTTCTGATTCAAGTGTCTACGATCGTACAATAGTAATATAACCCAACCGAATGGGTTGGGGTCGAGTCCCAAGAGAGCGATTTTTGTGAATTAAGAGTTAAGCGCGAATATGCTAGAGTTAACCATAGCTAAAAACATTATCGAGTAAAAATATAATAAATTAAGGGGTTGACACGAATGTCAATTATCAATGGGAGTTTGTAGTCAATTGACAATTAAAACAGCGAAAATACAAAGATACGAGTATAGGGAGACATGATTCTTGGGATGTGATCGAAATACGGGATAAAATATACAATCAGGTAAATGTTATTTATAGTCAATTGTTGAACATTTGTAACTAGGCTAGACTTTAGTGGGGGTAAATTCTCTCTCGAGCAACTTACCCCGAATCAACTCGGTTTCTCTCGAACATCGAGTTGTTGCAATTAAGCACAACTTCCGCCTTAGCCCATTCACTCTCTCGAGCTGAATGTGTGGGAAAAAGCATAGGATTCACTCTTTCGAGCTGAACCCACGACGACTCAATAACCACCGGGTATCAATTTAGTAGTCTTAGTTTTAAAACCTCTCTCTTGAGTAAGCCAAAAACACTAAGATGAAATCGTATTTGCAACTACAATCCCATTAAGTTCAAACACAACTACTAAACGAAATCACATTTAAACAACAAATAGACTAACAATAAGCAGTACCCAACAGAAAATTTAACCCATATTCATAAAATCACACCCCAAGAATTGAGGTTTTAGCTAGACATAGAAAAAAGGAAGAAAATGATATCAAATCGAAGTAACATCAACTGGGTATGATTTATATTCACTTCAAACGAGTCTAGAATGAAGATTTTTGGATACCCACTTTCAATTTCTTGGAGTTGAAAACCTTCAAGTTTAAGAACAATGTCTCCTAAAAACTCTTAAGAACTAAAAACTGGAAATATTCTAAGTATCAGTAATAATTCTCTACAACTTGATACTAAGCCACATAATTAAATGAGTATTTATAGTTTTCAAAAATTTGTGCTGCGAAGGATCACTTGGCGTTGTTAGTCAGGATCACCGAAGCACTCGGCGATACGCCTTTTGGTTTACTTCATCACCTTTTAGCTTTTGCCTTCAGCATCTTCGTGTTCGGGATCATTGGGCGATATAGTACTGCTTCGCGAAACTGTTTAACGACACACCGACTACTCCCTTTCATCGCCAACTTGATATTTTCCATCAGGGCTCAACACACTGGAACTTTGGGCAAGGTTAAGGCCATTCGGCGACTCGCCTAATGCATTAGGCGATCCTCAGGCCTTCTTTTCTTCGTCTTTTCATTCGTTTTGTTCCTTTTTTCCAAGTAGTGTCCATGCTTTGCCTCAAACTCCAAATACCTGAAACTTAAGGATTTACATCAGTTATTGAGACAAAATATGCATTTAAGGACACTAAATCTACCAAAATAAAGCCCGAAATGAGTCCAAATTGCAGGCTCATCAATTGGCATGTGGGTGAACAAACCCAACACTGTGGAAGCTTACATACCTCTTAGGGATTAAACCCTTGACGAAAATCCGCAACAAAATGCAAGACTCTCGACGCACGCTTTGATCCTCTCATTTTTTCTCTTCTTTTTTCTTCTTGAACTCTTAACTAAAACCCTAGGCATATTTTAGTATTATAAAACTGAACCTAATAGGATTAGACCCCTAAAACATTACTAAAAACAAATTAAATTTGATTGGGTAAGGAAAAGACCAAAATACCCCTTACTATTTTTGGGTAACTTTCCCTAACTGGACAGCCTGACTTCAAAAGGGCATATCTCACTCATCCAAACTCAAAACATAGCAAACTCAGTGGCGTTGGAAAGAGGACTCGAAGATCTTTAATTTAATATTTTATGGGTCTCCTAACTCATCCTATACTAAAAGTTATGGTTGTTTGAAGTTGAACCAAAACTTGAGAAAAACTTAGGAATGACTTGAATACTTTTCTCTTTTGTTCTTATTAAAACTTAAGGTGCTACATCTAGTGACCTTAACACTCAAAAATTTTTAAATTCCTTGCAAAAATCTCAGTCACTACGGAGAACGGTTCGAGTCTTAGCTCAAAATTTTTCTGGAGTGTTACAGAAGATCAACTAACTAGGAGAAATCAAGGAACCGATATGTCACTCTCCGAGCCTATACAGTAGACAAGGCCGGCACTCGAGAATCATTGCTGGTCCCCAAGCGAACCATTAGCCTGATTGACTACTTAGCGGAAGACTTACTCAACCATAACAAGCTTATAAATAGTATTATAAACATTTAAGCTCAACAATTTTTCAATTCAACTATCTGAAAATAATTAAGTTCAAAAATAGTAATACTCTATAAAACAGTCTCAAAACATTTAAACAAAAGGAAAAGTAATAAGAGACTTTTCAACTCTAACTATATATAAAGCCTCTAGTACTAAGATAGATATCGAGACAGAACCCTCGACAACTCAACAAAAGAAGGAAATAAGTGTGATGTCCTCCAAAAGAGCAATGAGGCTCACCAAAGCTAGTTAGAGTGCAAATGGTATCAACGAAGCGCCAGCTCATAACTCTGAACATTTGTATCTGCATCGTAATAAGATGTAGATCAAATGACATCAGTACATTGAATGTATGAACATGCAAAGGGAAACTAAAAGCATGGATAATTGAGTTGACAAGACTAGGAGAAATACTCATCTTAACTCAACCCTAATACAAAAGCATTAACAAGAGATGTAATGTTTAAAGCATTTTAAAACATAAGATATAACTCAACGATGTATAAAAATACAATAAAATACTATTTACTCTTATTTGAGAGATTCTCTAACCGACAACTATCACCATCAGATATGTGATGATACAGCGTCTCGCTCACGCTGCCAGAACTCTCATATACCTTGTCGGGGTATAGAAAACCTCAACTAAGTGGATCCACTAAGCTATGCCTAAAAGTAATAAGATTTCATCTAAAAAGTATGATCATTCACCCATGTTGGCTACTTGGTTTATGAGTAATGTGAGTTTTCTAAACTCATCCTCATATCAGTGCTCAATACTACTCCCAATAATATATATATATATATATATATATACACTTATGCTCAATGTTTAAAAACATTTTCTTTCTCAATTTGAGGTAATTACTCAAAAGATCCTCTTAAAAAAAGAAGTGCTTTGAAATATCTCTTGACTCATAAACTCATTTAGAAATTAAAGTTTAACTTTTACATTTGGGAATAATTAGTTCCCTTATATTCATTCTCAATCATGAATACGACTCTTCTCATTACTCATAATTACTTTCTCAAAACTTAGTGGAAACTAATGTTGATTACAAAAGATTCTCAAAATAACTCAAAAAGACATCTTGAACTTTCCTCTTAAACTCACTTTAATTTTAAATGTAAATTAAGACATGTGATTAGGACATGTAGGAACTCTCAAGAATGGGTGGAGTTTATAGGAGCTAATACAAGAAAGGAACGTAGTCACGACTCAAAGAAACACGTCATGAATGAAACACGAAAGAAAATAGGCTAGACAACCCCTGATGTACTACTGACGTGGGGCGTCAGGGCCTAAACTGACTAAAGTTTGGGGTGTACTATTTGTGTGGGGCATCAAATCCTAAACTACGGAGCAAAAGCCCTGGCACTATGGGTGACACGTCGCCCCCACACCCCTGTCCAAATTTCTGATGAAGTTTTCAAGCCAAAAAAGGTCCCAACTAGAAATTCTCCTAAATTCTTCTTGATTCTCAAACCCACCATTAATACAAGTGGAATTCCATATAATCCTTTTGGGAAATCAAACTATTACCAAAGATCAACAACACAAAAGAATTCACAACCTCCATTGTTCAAGAATTACTCAAGAACTCTTTGAATACAACAATTTCGTGGATAAATTCAGATGTATGGCATGAGGATAAACAAGTCTAACAGTGTGAGAAGCCTTACATACCTGGAAATAACAATGTTCTTAGCGAAAATCCACAGGATCTTGACGAACGCTCAAAACCTAACTCTTTAGCCTCTTGAACCCTTCTTTTATTTTTCTAAGTGTTTAGGAACGACCAAGAGTGGTTTAGCATTTGATTAGACCCTTAATTGGGTGAGGAAAAAGTCCAAAATACCCTTCCACAAATGAATTGTCACTATTCGAGCCTACACCCTGGATGTGGCCGATACTTGAGAACCATTGTTAGTCCCCAAGCGAACCCTCATCCTTCCTGACTACAAGTAGAAGACTAAGTCAAGCATGCATAAGCATCAAATGGAAAGAAACATTTA
Organism: Solanum acaule; assembly: GCA_036250505.1. Taxonomy (NCBI): domain Eukaryota; kingdom Viridiplantae; phylum Streptophyta; class Magnoliopsida; order Solanales; family Solanaceae; genus Solanum; species Solanum acaule. Next base: position 6,681 of record JAJOOR010010305.1, on the reverse strand, counting down.
AAAATAGTTTATTGAATTTCAAAACTTTGCTGAATATACTGAGTATACAACATAAGTTTTAAATAAAATATCTGAAACTGAAAGACTCTCCAAAACTGTCTATCTATGAAGCCTCTATTATTAAGGAAGGATGTCGGGACAAGACCCACGACACCTCAAAACTACTAACTGGAAAGTAGCACTGAAGTCATTTGGAATACAAGGAGGCTCACCAAAGATGACTAGAGTGTAGAATGATCTCAACAAAGCGCCTGTTGATAATTATGAAAACTTATATCTGCATCATAAAAGGACGCATGTCAAATAACATCAGTACATGAAATGTACGAGTATATAATATGGCTGAGTAACAAATAACTGAACTGAATGGCTGAAAGCAACTCAACTGAATCAATACATGAACATGAAGTGAAAACCATTTAAGCATTACAAAAAAATATACAATGAAAGCAATATGCAAATAATATATTTTATTTGTGGGGAGTTTCTCTAGCCGACAACCACTATCATGAGCCTGACAATGATACAACGTCCTGCCGCACGTTGCAAGGGCCCATCCTATACGTTGCCGGGGGTATATGATGATATCGTGACTATGGATCCAACTATATGCCTTCTTAGAGGTGGTGAGGAGTCGCATGAATAATCAATGCTATCTTATCCTACGCTGGCTACGTAGTTTTATGGGACTTCTGAGTTATAAAAAACTCTAACCCAACTAGGTGCTCGATACTACTCTCAAAATAATTAATATAATTTTGTGCTCAATTCACCCATTACAAAGAATGGTCTTCTCACATTACTTGAAATAGTTTTCAAAACATGAGACATGTTACCTTCTTGAAAACATGCACTTATGAACTTATCTTTCAAGTCCAATAATTAACATAGGTACATATATATATAGAATAACATTAGAAACTCTTAAGTTTTTATGAGATCGAACCTTTAAACTTTTTTCTCAAAACTCAGTTTGAAACACAATGATTGACTTTCAAAGAATCTCAAGACTTATAACTCAATTCGTAGGGTTCAAGCGGAATTATGCACATGAATGAATCAATTTACTCATCTGTACTTCCTAAAAAAACTCAATTTAAAACTCAAGTGTTGACTTTAAAAAGCTTCTCAAAAATTTATAACTCAATTCATAGGGTTTATGCATAATTGTGGACATGAACGACTCAACTCAAGAATGTTAATGCATAACATGTAATAATTCAATAATTAGGATTAGAATTTTGAAAAGAAATAGGAACTCGAGAACTCACAATTAACTCATCTCAAGAATACTCAAATCTAGGGGTAGAATCCATGATTACTCTTTTATTGATTTGAAAGTACATGTAGGGCGTGAAGACTAACTAGTCCAACACTAGGATAGTCTTACATACATGAAAGAACAAGGTTCTTGAAAAATCTTGAAGAAGAACTTGATTAGAAGCCTTGAACCCTAGCTTGAAGGTAAACAATCAAGAAAATCTTTCTTGAGATTCTTTAATTGGTTTCTTGAAATCTCTATGGTCAAGAATTATGATTTTCATTAGTGATTCATAATTGTATAGAGGAATTTGAGTTGGAAAGAATGGAATTCTTGGAGAAAAACTTACCTTGAAGAAGAATCTTGAATGGAGTCTTCTACTTTGATTTTTTCCTTAGGGTTTTGCCTTAGGGTTTGAGAGAGAAGAGAATGATGGATTAAGAGATGAAAATCTGATTATTTTGGGTCTTTAATTAGTCAAGAAATTTGTTTAGGGTTTTCTTAGAGGTAAAAAGACAAAAATGACCCTTTTTAATATTTTCCCGTCAGCAAATTCGTCACAACACTATATCAGGTTACTAAAATGATCATAACTTTTTACTCAAACCTCGAATTATTGCGAAATTGGTGGCATTGGAAAGAAGATCCAAACACCTTTAATTTGATAGGTTATGAGTCACATAACTCTTTATATTCTAGGAGATATGGTCGTTCGAAGTTCACCCAAGTAAACTCTTACATCAAAACTTTCAACTCAGCTTTGTGCTAGGAGTTTTTAGTGACCTTAATTGATATCCAAAATCATTCTCACACTAAAGGATTTATCTTTACATATATGAGCAATTTAAGAATAACCTTATAAGTCCTTATATGCAAATAAATAATAGTTCGGACTTTAGCTTTGAAATTTTCGGGGTGTTACGCGAATGAAATGCCTTAAATAGAGAGGCTTTACTCAAACGGGCATAACTTTTTACTCCGGGCTCAAAATTAAGCAAACTTGGCAGCGTTGGAAAGAGGAGTCAAAGACCTTCGATTTGATAGTTCATGGGCTACCTAATTCTTTATGTGTTGTGCTAAAAGATACAATTGTTTGAAGTTGACCCAAAACTAAAACAACTTGTACGAACCTCTATTTAGCTCTTTTGAAGTCCGAGGTGTTACACGATATCCTTACAAACTAATATATTTAAAGAAAATGATATTGTTAATTTATCGCATTAGATATTATTTTTTAGTATTTGTTAGGTATTGAGAGAAATATTATAATAATAATAATAATAATAAAAATAATAATAATATATGATTTTTTCCCCATGATTATACAATTTAGTCTCCAAAATTTAGATTCTGTACTGAGGCTATGTTTTTGTTTGCATCATTTGTAGGTAATAATAATAATAATAATAATAATAATAATAATAATAATAATAATAATAATGTTATGTATTGAAAATTAGAAAATCATGTTAGGATTAGTAGTATTCACTCTTAAATATGTTTGTTTTTGCTCTTTATTAATATATAAAATATAATATATAGGTGAAATTGGCATTCGGTTTGTGCGGCATTAATGCACGATTGGGACAACGTTGTGACTTTGAGGTAATACGTCAAACAAACAAATTGAGTATGACAAAACTACTACTAGGGACGGTGAAGGATGATGATGATGAAGCCAAAGATAAGAAAGAAAAACTAGAAATCGAAAAAATTATGAAGTCAACTGAAATACAAGTAGTTGTAGCTACCCTAATAATGACAGTCTCGTTCACAGCTGGTTTTACATTGCCAGGAGGTTTAGAGGACAACGATGACAGTCCTAATAAAGGGATGGCGACTCTAATAAAGAAAACAGCATTCCGTGCATTTGCTATTTCGGATGTCCTGGCATTTACATTCTCAGTTAGTGCTATATGCAGCTACTTTACCATGGCAAATAGATATCGAGGCTACAATGAAGATACTAACGTTCGAGTTTTGAGGATGAAGTATCGTATAGCAAATGTTTTGCAACTTTTGGCATTGTATGCAGCTGTAGTTGCATTTGCAACTGGTATGTATGCTACTTTAGAAAATTCACATGCTCTTGCTGTTACTGTTTGTGTCATTTCTTCCACTTTTTTTCTTATCTTCTATTGGACTAGTATTCGTAGAAAAAACTAATTAATTGGATCACATGTAATTCAATATATTCTACTACTATTAATTTGTGATTTATCAAATACTTCTATATATTTATTTAACCACACCCAATGCTTGAGAATTTAGCTCCAGGTGTTTTTGTTGCTACCTACATTAGACAATTGAGTAGTTTCTTAGATTATAGGATTCAATTCTATATATATTGCTCCATGTGTACGTACGTTTGTCTGAAAAAGTCTACTATTTACTTAGGGGTGGTTTGCATGTATTTATAACTTTGTGTATTACTAACTAGTACCTTGTTTGGGGAGTACATTTTTTCAACTTCTAATGCGTAATATATACCATGCTCCATGAATTTCTATGCATTCGTTCTAATGCAATGCTCCGTTTTAGTTCTAATGCATGCATTGGTATGGTTAGAGACATAATTGTTCTCGAGACTTTTTCCACATCGATCCTTTCCGCTAGGGGTGTACGTACATGATCGGGTTAGTTCAAGTTTTTCAAATATCAAATATCACTCTCCATTTCTCGCGCGCCAGTCCTCGCTTCTCTCACTTTATACAAACACAAATGTATAAAATGTGTTTGTGTTTGTATAAAGCGAGAGAAAACTGTATATACAAATACAAATACATATATTTTTGTCCTATACACTTATAATTATACAAGTACAGATCTTCCCCTGCCCAATTCTCTTTTGTCTTTCTCTCTTTCTCGCTTTATACAAACACAGATTATACAAATTACAATGTATAATTTGTGTTGTATAAAGCGAGAAAGAGAGAGAGAGATTTGATATACAAATGTTTTATTTTGATTCAATTGTATACAAATTCAAACTTTATGCAGATATACAAACACATAAAATTGAATTGAGAGGCTGCCTGCGATTTATACAAACGAGAGGTTGCCAATGATTTATACAAATGAGAGGCTGCCAACGATTTATACAAATTTGATGCTCTATAGCAAACATAAAGTTTGCTATGGAGCGCAATTATACAAACTATAACTATAGCATACAAATATGATTTTTATGTTTGTTAATTAAATCTAAAATTTATAAGATAAAAATAGTAAAAGTAATACTAAAATAATACTCGTACTAAATTATGTTGGAAGTTGGAACTGCTATGATGTGAAGATCAATTTAAGATTCAAAAGTTTATGAGTTTTACATAAATTTCAAGTTAGTAGGAATTGATTTCTTAACAAAATATTTACAAATATTTAATTTATATATTTGGACAAAAAATTATTAAACTTATGTGAAATCGTAACTGTTTCATATCCTCCCCAAATTACTATATAATTTATTTCATCTAGAAGATGAAATTAAATAATACCAAGTTGGATGATTAAGCTGGAATATTTAAGATCAAAATTGAGATTAAATGTATACCTTCAATTTTAAAAATATAATTTTAATCAGAGATATCTTAATAAAATGACCTCTAAAAGTACCAAAACGTCAGATAATTAGATCCAAAGTATATTGAATTATTGATGAATGTAGTCCATTTTTATTAATATTTTTTACTTGTACATGGAGACAATATAACTTTTTGTTGTCATCATTGGAAATTATAACTTGTAGCGGAATACCTTTTTTTTTTTTTTTTGGGTTTTGCTATTTATTACTAATGACTTAAAACTTATTATGGACAATATAATTAATTTAAAACTTTTGCTCTTATTGTAAATATATGTAGAGAGATTAATATAATAAAAATAAAATGATATAAAATTGAAGGATAAATAAAGATAATTAATTAAATTAATATTTTCTTAAAGATATGGAAAAGAAAAAAATGACAAATAATAAATCAAAGAAAATACTTTTTTTAAGGTGTTTTGTTAGTTTGTTACTCTCTGTATGTAATTTCATAAGTAGGGTATGAAGAACGTAGTGGGTACATACATTTTATTTTTATTTGAAATACAGAAAAATGATTTTTGATAGATCCTCAATTTGAGAACTCTGCATAGATAGTTAAACCTATTTTAATATTTTACTAGTTTAATTGATGATTATCTAATCCTAATCTCATTTCACTTTCTCCTCTATTTTTATAAGCATATAAAAAGTTGAAATTCTCTTTGGTATCTTTTCTTTCCCTTTCTTTACCTATCTTATCAAGAGGAAAGTCCTCATTAATAGATCCATCTTAATTACCTAATCATAACCGTCCACGTGGCTTTCCTTTTTCATTATTGGAAACTCAAATACACCCAATGGGTCCCACATATTATTCTAACCCTACAAAATACATTAAAAACATCATATTATAATGTCCCCATTCACTCATTCCTATTTGTCCTCTTTCATTACTTTACTACAATATCCGTATTAATATATTTGTCTGATTTTAATTTGAAATAAAATTTTAAATAAATATTTATTTGTAAAATTTTATGTTGACAAAAAGTACATAAAATATATCTGGAATGTTCTTTAGTCATACGCTCTTAAATGTATCATGCTGAAATTTAAAATTGGAAAATTGCCAAAAAACAAAAAAGGAAAAAACATTCATTACGAAATTAAAAAAGGAAAATAAGACAAATAAAATGAAACCAAAGGAATAATTTGGTCAAAAATCAACCTAATTTGTATATATTGACCAGAAAAAATAAATAATAAATCTGTCGAGCTATTTGTGCGGAAATCCCTAAGTTTTTACTACCAGGTCTCTATCCTTTCTATCTCTCTCTCATCATTATTCAGCGGTCAAGATTATCTTAAGACTGAAGTGGGTCCATCATAATTCAGCTTCCTACCAATAATAACACGCCACGTGTAAGAAGATACATAGAATTGATATGTGAGCGATTATAAATGAATTTTCCCTTGGTCTTAAAGTGTGAGAATGCCAGAATAGGGGGTTTTGAGGTGTGAAGTGAGGCAAATGTAGAGCATGAGCTGCTGTTTTAGTTTATGTTATGTTCTTACCAACTAAGGAATCAAAGAATCTTTGTTGGGTTTTAGACTTGTAGAGAAACAAGAAGAAGAAAAAAACACCTATAAGGGTTAAACTGGTCTTTTAGATTTTATCAATCAAAGGAAAAAAAAGGTAAGTTGAAGAGCTACCTAATCAATTCTTTCTTTAGTTTTACTGTTTTCCCATGTTGGGTTTTACCTAAATCCTCATTTTTTCCATCTGGGGTTTGCTTTTTGTGATGAAAATGGGTTAAAGATTGGATTTTTAGTACATGGTGTTGATAAAGATTGTGTTTTTTTGCTTTGGGATGTACATTTATTTGTGTTG
>JAJOOR010010304.1:0-19632 GCA_036250505.1 Solanum acaule | reverse complement strand
CCAAAAAAAAAAAAACAAGGAGAACAACAGCTTTTCCCCCTTCGCTCCCTTGGTGATTTGAAACCCCAACCTTATGGTTGGAGGATAGGGCCCTTTCACAAGACTATCCCTCCCTTGACGCGCATGAAGATTAGCGATGTCATAGTCTGATTAACAAACATTTATCCAATTTTACAAGAAACAAAGAGATACTAGATGACAATAAAGCCCTTTTTTGTTTTTTCATTCTTGGTCAACCAAGTTATAAACCTTTTTTCCTTCTTGGTCATCCAAGTTCTAAAGCATTGTGCCTGATTTATTCCATTAAAGTACATTTCACCCTTAAACACTAAATAATTAATGCCAGAAATACTTTTCCAGCAGTTTTTTATATGCTGCTATCACCGAGAGATGATGACTAGGTGCCTACTTAGATTGTGTAGAATATCATAAAAAAATCCAGAGATAATCATCACATCATTAAGTATGCACCTACCATAACCCATCCCCACCCCCATCCCCCAGCAACTACCACAATTTCTGGGTTGAGCAAGCAATTAAAAAACCATATGTTTCAATGCATAGGGGAAGGAAAAGGCGTGTGGCAGACGTAGTGAAGTAATTCAGGCGTAACATAACAATTTGAATAGCTACAATCTCAGGATGCAAATTCCCAATACCTGCTTAGAAAAAAATAACCTAGAACTGTCAGGTCTCCCATCGCACAAAATAACCGCCAATTTTGACACTAAAAGTTATCTTTTCCTAGTAATGTTCTCATTCTTACCAGTATGCATACATATGCTTAGAAGGTTTGACATATCATTCTCCATAAAAAGAGTGAGGAAAGAGGACATACCGGGAAATTCCTCGCAAAATATAACAAGTTCTCCAGTGATATAAATCCACCACCCCTACAGAATCAATCAAACAACTTAAAACCAACATAAGATTGCAATAGGCAGAAAGGCAAATTATCAGAAAGATGTTAATAAGCCTGAGAATATCCTCCTTTTTTCTTCATTTAAGTTTTGGGCGGAGTAGGTGCTGATGTACCTAAAGTCAGTAGATGGATCTTTTCCTTGCCAGCCCATTTCCTTCCACTGTTCAGATATCAAACCACGAAGTTGTTCCTCAGGAAAGGCAACTTTCCACAAAGCTTTTAAAGCTTCCTTTAGGTCAAAAACAAAGAAAAATCTTGAGAAACAAGAATGTCATACCTGAATGAAATGTCAAAATCTTACAGATATTAAGCTATTGCAAACAACTAAGATGTCTTGCACAGAAGGTACCTGATGTTCAGGGATTAAACTATCATATGCAACATCTATACGGTTTTGTAGCCTTAGCAAACATTCCTCCTGAGATTAACAAAGTATGGAAAAAACATCATTAGCATCCAATATGTAGAAGCCATTCCATACTTCCTTACCATGGCTAAGCTAATTCTTGTGCATGACATTTCAAAAGAAGAAAACAAGAAATTTTGAAGAAGTGCGCAGACGCCAACTAGAGAGTTATGGGCAATCTCATTAAAGTGGAAAGCCAGAAAATTTAGACAAATCACTTGTGCCTAAGACATGGCACAGTTAGAAATAAAAATCACAGCATATCCAGATGCACATGAGCACATTTGTCTACTCAACAAGAGAAGTAAGAACAACATTAAAAACACAAACTAGTACTGCACACAACAGGACTTCTATTATACTGCAGACTGAAATGCATACTACTTCATTGTGTCTTATGACATTCTCAGTATTCAGCAAGCAGGAAATATAAACTTAATCTAACCTCCACAAACATATTACCTGGGATGGAGTTAAATCAAATGATGGACGAGCATCGCTCTCCCTCCTTTGAACACAAACACATGAAAGGCCTCTGCCTAGCCATGCTGCTGATCCTGCCACAACCTCCGCTGTAACAAAATAAAATGATTGGCAAAAGAAAATGGAAATCCTGGATTTTCCAATAATGAAATGCCTCTATTATAAGTGAGACTGGAATGCAGATGCCAGATAAAGAAACACTTCTTTCTAGAAACATGTTCACATATGATGAGAAAAGTTAGGTCATTTTCGGGTATTATACTGTCAACATTAAACAATGCGACTAATATGCTCAATGCTCAATTACATTATCAGGAAAGTATGATACAAATAAACTACAGCACATGACATGAAAATGGAAATAAACATAAAATGTGTTCTTATGATACAACCTAAGCATCATGGGCTGTAGTGATTCAACAGAAATTGTGAAGGACACTTCCTGCTTGGGTTAGTGTTTTAGTGGCTACATAAGTATCCTTAAGCGGATCTGATTTAGTCAACAATCTTGATAGAGTAAGGAAGAAATGCATTCTACATGGATAAAATCAAGGCCATATTAGCAGACTGTTTCCTGCAAATATCCGAGGCAAATAGGATTTTAAAATGTTTGTAAAACTAAAATCTAGTTGTACAATTTGATAAAGCTACATTGGAGATCAACTAATGGAATATATGGTTCCGGAAAAGGTGAAAAAAACAATATCCAATCAGTTCATGTTACCCAAAATGTGGATTCTATAAACTGAGCTTACCCACAGATGAATATCAACTAGCTTCAAAGGTCTAGCTAGAGCTTGGTATACAACTTTTATATAACCATAAAGTTCTATTTTTTTTAAATAAGAAAAAGTTCTAATATCAACATCGAATAGAGCTGAAGTTCAGCACCTAATGATGAATTATAGAACTAGATATCTTTCTCCTACGGGCAGGCAAACACTAAAAACAGAACAGATTAATGGAGAATTCTAAGCACGATGAACCAAAATAATGGTAAGTAGAACACAAGAAGAAAAGTGGACCATCCTCTGATATAAATAGTTAAAGACAACATACTCTGTTAAGCCCCTACTTAACTTCATTAAAGATAAAAGATGTATCCAGCACCATTCCCAAAAAATTAATATGAATCACGTAACTGTACTAATATTTCCTAGTTATCTCTGTCCACTGAGAGAATATGCTGGATTGATTCAGTCAATTAAAAGACACACTTCCTGCAATTCCTATGGAGAAAACTCAATAGTAGATCAACCAAAAGGCACAAGGCATAAATAGCAGTGAGATCTATAGCCATGTGACAGCAGTAAATGGCTTTTCTTGGAAAAGAATTAGGCAACTATTTACAAGGATTCCATGCCCTATATATCTATATCTACAGAATAATAAATCACAATGCGTGAGCACAAACAACTGTATTTTCTCTCTCTCTCTCTTGTGCATGTGAGACACTGTGCAAAGGAAAAATCTATGTCAATACATTCTTCATAGATCAATTGAGAAGACTACGAAATGACATGACCCTCAGTAAAACAACTAGTTCACTTTACTCAAACAATAGGAAGCAGAAAAAACTGTAAACCATACTCAAAATATTTACAACTAGCAAGGTCATCCTTTCTAAGCAACTCCTCTAGCAACAAAACCATCCACCATAAGGTGAACCAATCAAAAATCAAAATCCATTTTACCCGAACTTACTTACAGTAACTCAGTTATATAAACAAAGTAATTATTTCTCCACAACCAATGTAATTGTTGTAAAACCTACACAAACTGAATAAAACCAAACTCCGTTACTAACATCTGATTCCTCTTAAGGTAGCCCAGACATGTTCAAAATATGCTCTGGGACAGCTTTATCTACAGAAAACTTCAGTACTGGTAAATCACAAAGTAACTCTATGAAACCGATCTTATCCAAACAAAATGCATGAATCTGTTAATTATCCAAACGGTAGGTACGACACCAAAACTTCAGGGAAAGAAAATGAATTAAGCAGCAGATGAAAACTCACCACACATGTCAATGCAAGTAGGCATGAATGCACCTAATTTTTCAATTCACAGATCCAAAACCTCAATTAATTTACTCCTGACATAGACGGAGACCAATCGGTAATACATACAGACAGAAATACACCGATAGTAACAGCAAAAACAGAGAGAGATAGAGACTGAGAGAGAAATATCGATATATAGAGAGAGAGATGAGCGAATGTTTGTACTGTTAGGTAAGGTAAAAAGGTAAATATACCAGAAGTTGTATGACAAGCATTGCCTCTTTCAAGTCCTTGAGATATCCTCCTCACCGCCACGAACGATCCTCCTCTATCATCCATACTTTCAGCTAATTGAAAAACTATTCTCTACAATACTTGCATCACATTCAACCTCCTCTAAACAGCAACACACTCCAATGCTCCTCCGTCAATGAAAATGTAAGCCAAAAATCTCAATAACGAAGTTGAATTCCTTTTTTTACAGAGAAATGCACAATTAATTGATCCTCCGGTGGAATCTCGAGATCTGCAATCGGAATACGAACGGCAGGAAAGGAGATCAACCACGCCAAAACCTCCGGTATATTTGTGTATGTAGCTATATCTGAAGGTGAATGTTCAACATATATATATAATATGATATAGAGAGAAAAGGAGAGTGGTGTGGGTATTCTCTTTTTCTCTCTCTATATGTGTTTCTCTATCTAGATATTCTACTCTGCAACTTCTTCGCTCCGAACAAATTTGTTAAACGGAGAAGAGGAGCGAAGAAGGGGTGGGTGGTTTTGGGGGGGTTGGGGGTATGTGAATGTGATATTATATAAGCTGTTGAGCAGTTTTGTTGAGTTGGGTGGCATTCGCGTCTGTTATGGTGGGGGTGGGGGTGGGCGAACGGCGATTATTGAGAAAAACGGTTACGGGCTTAAGTAATGTTTTTAATTTTATTTTTTTTTTGGTAACATTACCCTCTTTCCATTCCTATTTAATTGTCACCCTATTATGTTTCACGTCCATTGAGAAACTAGGTAACTTATCATTGTACTATTATTTAATGTTTCTCTAAGTCAAGTTTATAAATAAAAATGAGTTAATTTATTTTAATTAATTAATTTGATCTATGAACATTAATTAATACTTCATTTGTGTAATAATCGTTGTCCACTATTAACTTTGCACACTTCTTAAGAAACTGTAAATAAAAGAGTAATTTTACTATATCACCCTTTGAATATAATAAATACAATGTCTTGAAAAATATAATAGGGAAATGACTATAATTAATGATAAAGGCAAATTAGGAACTAAGTGTAAAATTATTTCATTGATTTGATAAAGTGGACAAATATAACATGACATCCCAAAATAGTATAGTGGACAATTATTGTTGGACGAATGGAATAACTTAGTTTTTCTATGTTGGTCAAATGTATATTTTCTATGTTAATAACTCTCAACAATAAAATAGGAAAAATAATGACAAGTACTCTATCTAATTCGTATTACTTGAATTCTTTTTGAGTTTTTTATTGTTCAAAATAATTGAATTTTTCAATGTTTAAGATGGATGTTTGAAAGTTTTTCCATATTTATCCTTTCCTTTAATGAAGTTTGATAAAGGGCAATAATGACAAGTATGGTATAAACTATGTCCTTAAATGTATTTCTTAATAAGTTTGTATTGCCTCACAAATTCACTTAATACGGAATAGAAGGAATATTACTAAATATTTATATTTAATAGGAACAACATATAAATAAAAACGGAGGAAGTAATCGGAATATCAATATGAATTAGTATCAATTTAAATACAGTAAAATAAGAAATTCGTAGCAGATTTACTATTTCCTTTGTCAAAGCTGGATATAAATTCTTAAATTGATACAGTAATGAAGGAATTGACATCATTTGAAAATTTGTACTTGATCAAAATATTTGGTCAGCTAATAATATTCTTTATTAAGCATTTTCTTAAAATAATTAAGACATTATTGTTATTAAAATTTTTTAATATGAAGATAGTGAAAGTTGAACTTTCGCGTTTTGTGTTTAAATTCTTATTAATCTCATGAGGAATGCCTGGAAACAATATTATAAGTATAGATTGGGTAACTGTTTAATTCAAAAAAAGATATAGTTGAATTTATCATGAGGTTAAATGATACACGAATTGATTTGACTTATAAAATAGAAATTAAGTAAGTTAATATATACGTTGTTTGGTGAATGTATACAAAGAATAATTTTATAATTAAACAAGCGGAAGAATCAGTAAAATTGAAGTGTGTCTCTTATTTCTTCTAATATGTCTGTCTCATGACATGTCTATCTCTTCTTTCTTCTAACATGACTTCGGGCCATGAATTTCTACCTCTATTAATAGAAGCTGAGGTAACAATTTTGGAAGTGACTAGTATTGGATATGTAACGATTCTGGTTGCTCTTATCGGTAATTCTTTAAAGATGGCTTAATCCCAGACAAATTAGTCAATTCATTCTTTTATATTATTCTAATGTCAAATAATTTTATATTGTACAACCATATATTCATGGGTAATTTTTTCCCCTACAAGAACCCACTAACATAGGCTCAAATTCAGTATTTATGTACATAAAACATTATTTTATATGTATAAATAATTTATCTAAAATTTAATGATTTGAAAAAATTGTGATTTACAATTCATAAATTTGTTGGTCGTTGTGACAAGTTGGTAAAAAAAAATAATATTTTATTTGAGATTTTAGTATTTGTTAAAAGTGCCCCTTATCCCGACACTCCTAATATTAGGTGGTTAGGCCTAAATTCAACTTGTGCATTTTGACTTGGTTGTCGAAGTAGAGATGTTTTTAATTGCTCGTACTTTTTGGGGACTTATTGATCACATCTTTTATTTTAAAAAAATTCTTAGATTCTTTCAAAGCTTTTTTTAATGACAAAAAGTTGTCACTTTGTTTAATTTTATAAAGGTGTAAATTTACGTATTTAAAAGAATTCAAGAATTGAGCACAAATTGAGGTGAAAATTGCTTCCTTAGTTTGAATTGTATTTTGAAACTTCCATTCTTTTGGGAATGTGAGTATTTTATTAGTGTGTTAAAGTCTCACTCATATTTTATCTCTAAAATCCATAATTTATTTAGCTTTTTTTTTAATAATAATATGATATTTCATATTTACTAGCCGATTAATTCAAATTCTGACATTATAAAATTTATTAAGGGGAAATTCGTTCTTTTATTAAAGGTTTTTTGATTCACAAAATTTAAATCTGAGACACCTGCTTAAGATGAATGTATATATCTCATTCATCCCCAAGGCATCTACATAGTATTTAAGTCATTATGGTTGATAACTAACTTAAGTATATAGTTATTATCATTTGAGAACCAATAAGTTTTGTTAGAAACACATGAGGACAATAATTTAAAGGTAGCTATTAGAGAATCTAGCAGAGGACCAGTGTTTTTGAGACTAATGAACACATATATAAGTGCATGAGCATGAGACATGAGGGATTGGAGAAATAAAATAAATTGGATCACATGGGATGTTGGTAGAGAGGGATCATAAACTTGATGGAAAATACTTCATTTAAATCACTTGTGACCCTACACTTTCTCTATATCATTTGTACTTGTGGGTTACACACATATTTTGTGATGAATGATTAAAACTTCCAAATCAAATCAATGTAATATATGGCCTACAATATGCATGGGTTCATAAAAGTTTGTTAGTGTGATTAGATTGCTTAGCTTGGGAGGCAACTATACTATGCATTATTTAAGATGTTATATACATTATACTATAAGTGGTATGTAACGGGATATAATTGTATCGTATTGTTTTGTCATAGGTAAACTTATGAATTGGCTAAACAGAAGATCAACATGAGAAGTTGATGTTCTTAATACAAAATTTTGTAGATATATATATTTTAAAACAATTTTGTTAGGCGTTAACATGAGTAATAAAGTACATAAAGAAATTAATAGTATCAAAATTTTAACGCTATTAGTATATCGAACCTAAACTCGGATTGGATGATCAATAATGAACAACAAAGGGAGGAAAATATAATTAATTAATTGTTCAAATGTAACATATTGGAAATATATAGCTTTTGGTTTGGAGCTCTCATGATTTTTCATGTGCCAAGCATATGTTGTGGTCCAATTGGCATCTTTTGTAGTCCTTTCTATTCCTTTCGGAGAAAATGAAATAAATAGTCCCTTAACTATAGGAGTAGGTCTAAAATGGTCCTTTAACTATACACTTAACGGATTTAGTCCTTTAACTATTCAAAAACTTATCAGCTTTGGTTCCTTAACTATACACTTATCGGTTTTAGTCACTTAACTATAAACTTACTGATTTTAGTCCTTTAAGTATTCAAAAACTTTTCAGGTTTAGTCTTTGTCCATTTTTTAAAATACAAATAGCTTAAGTTTATATTAACGGAAATCTTTGTAAAATTAAATCTTTAACCCATTTTTTAAGTTGTTTCTCTATCCCCGTCCTTTTTTCTTCAAACTACTCTTATGAAAAGAACAATAATGTCGACGATTCAAAATAAAATTAATGAGAAATGAAGATATAAGTCCTAATTTTATTTAATGGATGATAAAATTAAGCATATAATTATTGTTAATGACTTGAATCCACACTTGAATATGCTAATCCGTGCAGATTTTATTTAATTTACTCAAATTTTTTTACATAAAATAAAATGAATAGAATAGTAAAAATTGATCTATTTAAAAAAAATAAAAAAATTTGCAAATCTACCATTTTATAAATTTCAATTTCTGAAAAATTAAACAAATTTTGTTCAATGAAGTCGTTAGAGTACAAACTTGGGATTTAACGGGTAATAATTTTTTTTCTTTTTATAATAAAGTTTAGCATATTAAAGTCATTGTAGCAATAATATGCTTCATTTTATCCTCTGTTGAATAAAATTATGACTTATATTTTCTTTCCTCGTGAATTTTATTTTAAATCTTTGAGGTTAAGGTTCTTCGCACTAGGTTAATTTGAAGAAAAGGTAGCGGAGAGAGAGAAACAACAGAGAAAGTTGCTAAAGGATTTAATTTCTCGAGGCATCGATTCCATTAATATAAACCGAAGCTATTTGTATTTAAAAAATGGACAAAGACCAAACCTGATAAGTTTTTGAATATTTAAAGGACTAAAATCGGTAAGTTTATAGTTAAGGGACTAAAACCGGTAAGTGTATAGTTAAGGGACCAAAACTGATAAGTTTTTGAATAGTTAAAGGACTAAATTCGTTAAGTGTATAGTTAAGGGACCATTTTAGACCTACTCCTATAGTTAAGAGACTATTTATTTCATTTTCTCATTCCTTTCACACCACTCTTCACTAGTTTCGTGCTTTTTTAAAAAAATTATTATTATTATTATTTAGCAAATAAATAAAATATATAATCTCGAGAAAAATTATACGTAATCTACCAAAAAAAATTATGGAACGAGATCGATGCATAATGAAATGGTGAGGGCGGGAGTGGGAGTGGGAGTTGGGGTGGTGGATCAAGGGTTTGGAGTTCGAGGGAATTGGGGGTGTTGGAAGGTGAGGAAGAGATAATTAGCGTGAAATTCTATTTATAAAACTTCTTTTTTTTTACAACAACTAAACAAGTCGTATACTTTTTAAAAAGTTTTTTTTTAGAAGATTCCGCATTAACAAACTTGTCAAGTTTGAGGCAATTATGATCGAATAGGTGAAATGAGAGATAATTTTAACTCGAAAATCAACTTAAAGGACAATTGAGATCCAATAGGTGAAGAAAAGGGCAAATTTAAATTATTTTTTAATATTTTAAGATTATTTTTTTAAAGAAATCTTTTTTCATTTAATTCAATATAGTATCCTATTTATTAGTACTATAGTAGCCTTGAATAAACCATTAATTCATGTTTGGTCATGTACCAAATAAAATGCTTAATTTATGGCCTTATTTTGATACATTGTTTGTTAATCACTAATTTTGTGTCATTTTCCATTTGGTCTACACATGTAGCTGCTCTAGCTTGGAGTTTTGTGAATGGAGTTAGATGACCACTGGGGCTACTATATTTAATTGATATCATTGTGAGATTGGTGAAAGTTACAAAGCCATTTGAAGACTATTTAAGATTCAAATATCAACATCATTGTGTTGGATAAAAGATGGTAATTCACTCAACATTAGGGCCACTTTTTTTTATTTTTTGGTTGGTAAGAGTATGAGATCATTATCATACTGTTAGCAATCTTTTATAATATTTTCATGGATAAATGTGGGCTCCAATTGATGAAAAAGCTAATGTGCAAGTGCTGGTAAATATGCAAACATATTATGGGGAGGGCAAAAAAAATATTCTATATGTACATTTAGAAGGTAAAAAGTAGGTATTTGAGAAAGTAATGTTTTAAAAAAAAAAAAAAAGTTAAGGTGTTTGATCAAATTTTTAGAAAATAATAATGTATTTTTAGGAAATAATTTTTTAGAAGTTCAAGAAATAGTTTCTTTTTTCTAAAAACATTTTTGTAACATTGATCAAATACAAAATATTGCTTTGCTAACGGTAAAAGTGATTTTCAAATTGATTGATCAAACGCAAATAATTACTATCCAAAAATACTTATGACAAAAAAACAATTTTAAAACTTGGCTAAACTAGCAATAAATATCTTTTCACCAAGCAAAATTAATATTCTTTCCGTCCATTATTATATATCTACTATACTAAAAATAAATATTGACTTTTACTTATTAAGTTTGAAAAATCCAGAGATGAATTATCATTTTATACTTATTTACCATTATTATTAAATACGAATCAGTTTTCATCATCTCTAAATTTGTGAGATGGCCGATAATAATTAGAAATGATATCGTAAAATTACAAATTTATATTATTACTTTTTAAGAAGCGTGTCAAATCAGTTAAACATCATCAAGTAAACATGGACCGAGAGAGTAATTTCTTGGACACAAATTAGGTAAGGGAAAAGTTTCATTAAGAGTTGTACAAAACACTTATATATAGACCATAACATTACTATTCCCTGCTTGAAGTAACTAGAAGGCCAACTGAAAATGTCACAAAACAATTACAAATAAGGCCAGCTGGCAGATATACATGCTACCAACTCATAATTGTTTTAGGAACTACTCATAATTCATAGTTTAGTGAAAATAAGGGCTTTCTACCCAAAAAAATAAAAATAAAAAAGGGCTAGGGGCAACTCCCATAGAGTTTTGAATTGATATAAAATTTAGGAAAAAACATATTTTTTTAAATAAATAAATATTCTTTTTGTTTTAATTTGTTTGTTCAATTTTGATTTAACATGAAATTTTAAAAATAAAGGAGACTTCTAAATTTTATGATCTTAATCTAAAGATATATAAAATTATATCAAAATGTTACTCCCTCCGTCTATTTTTAGTTGTCATGATTTTCTTTTTTAGAGTCAAATGATAAGAACTTTAACCAACATTTTACGATGTATTTTTTCATCATATGGATATGCAAAAAATTGCAATTTATAGTACTTTTCGTATAGTTTTTGAATAGCTGAATTTTTTGTTCAAAATATCAAATTAATGTAATCTAATTTAACTTTGAAAATTAGTCAAATTGACTTTCGAAAAACATAATATGACAACTAAAAATGGACGGAAGGAGTACTAAACTGTGTGGTCCTAAATATGTCTCGTGAAAAATTGAAATTAAAGGAGTTGCTAAAAAAGAAAGACCAGTCATTAAAACGATTTTTTAATAGAAAAAGTAAGTTAAACAAATTGAAGCAGAGAAAATAGTCTTAAATATTTATGTGACTATAAAATGATATTTACAAATTTATGATTTTAAACATATTTGAAAATATATAACTCTATTGTTTATGCTTCGTTTTTCATAATCTAAATTTTACATAATCTACCGTTTGTGATGTGGCTGTTATATCGACCTTGACCTAAACTTAATTAATGTCAACTTTATTTGATTTGTTAGATCAACAGCCTCTAATTTAAGTTTTTGTTTAGTTAGAAGAAAACGGATCAAAAGGCTATCCAAATAAAACAATTGTTTTTTTTTTTTTGTAAAATAAAATTGAGACATATCCAAACAACTAGGAATATATGAGTATTATTTATCCTATGATTAGAATATACTAGTAAGAAATAAATAATTCTGGCATATTTTTATTAAATAAATGAAAGAATCCTTGGGATTCCTTTTGATTTAATACTATATGTTAAATGTAGATTGTTATTAAAAAATGAGTGGCACAAAGTTTTGATTGTCCTTGGTACTTGACATATAGCTAGGCATAAGTCTTGAGATCCAAAACTATATATTAGGTCAATATTAGATGTGCCTGCCATGTACTACTTCTTGCTAATAACAAAATTTGTTTTTATTTTATTTTAATTTATTTCATTATCTATTTTGCAATTTTTTTTCTTGGGAAAAGAAAATTTAATGCACATGATGACTCATCTTGTTGATAGGTAATGAGACCCGTGAAGCAAATGAAGTTATTAAGGGGGTGTATTATTTGGATTAAATCAAGAAATTAATTGAATTGTTTTTTTTTTTGTTATTTGGTTCATTTTTCATTTTTTGTTGGTTTGTATGAAAGATACTTTTAAATAATAATAATAATTTTTTGATTTTGGAATGTAAGAATTAAGAATTGAAAATGATATTTGTAACAAATTTCTGTTTTGATTATGATATTAAGCGTGCAAGCGTATTAGTTTAAACTTTGAAGCTATGTAGGTTTATTAAGAGATTATCAATGTTTGCCTATCTCATCAAATATGTAATTCTATTTTATCAGTGACATTCATAATTTCAATCATATAGATTGAATTTTAAATTTATAAATTTATAAAATTTGAATGTAAAAAGTGAGGTATAAAAAGGATTTAAACATACATTGTTATCCCTAATTATTATACCACTCAAGGTGAAGGATAACTTATCCCGATATTAATTATTAATTCCGGGATAAGTTATCCAAGACTTGCCAACCAAATAACAAATTAACTGGTACTATAATTTAATTTCAGAACTATTTGATATTATCCTTCCCACCAAACGATACTTGAAGTATACCAAATTGAAGAGATACATTTTGTTCTTGATTGGCGTGGTTCTTTGCTTTTTGGGAGGTCCAACACAAAGCACTAGCATTGTGTATGAGGATAATAGAATCAAATAGAATGCTTAAAAACTACTGGCTAAGACAACACCACGTGGTCCATTCAACAAGAAGATTATTGATTCAATGTATGAAGGATTCAAAATATCTCTACCTATCGGTACTAAATCACAATTCTTGAATTTGAGCTTTGAATATGGAGAAAATCTTATTAAGAATCTTAATTCTGAATGAGCCCTATAATGGATGATTCATATTTAGTTCCGCTCCAATGCAGACTCCAAATATTGAGTGGAAAACCAAAAAGAAATAAATTATAAAAAATCAACTAAAACAATTAAAATTTAATAAAAATTAGACGCGTTGAATTATAACATGCATTTTAACCCATTTAAACTGAGTAAATGTCAAGACGAGTCAATAACCTGTTCATTTATTAACTCAACCCAGTTTGATCTTTTCAATTTCAACCTAACTTGCCACACCTGGAGATACTAATGTGTTAACATCTCAAAGTTGAGAAGTTGTTTGTATCATTGAATGTATGCACGTATTGTACCAGAAAAACAAATCTACTTTTGTTATTCCAAACAAATTTGCCGGCATTTGTGTGCATGCATCATGTCCATTTTTATTTTTTTTTATTTTTGGGTGGAGAAAAGAAGAGGTCCCCAAAGAATGTGTTAGCATTGCATCAAATAAAAAGTAAAAAGTAATTCAACTTTTTAGGTAACACACGCTCATGGTCAAGGGGCCAAATACCTTTTGACCTTTAACATGTTGAAATATATATGAAGCTTCATTGCAAAGTTAGTATTAAGGGACCAAACCAACTTTCTAAGTCATGATAAGATCATTGCTATGGAATTTATGCATTTTTATCCATCAAAAAAGAAAAAGAAATATAGATAGAGATATTAGCGCAATGGCGGAATCATCTTTATTCAAAGGGTGTCAATTGACACCTAACACTTTGGCCGAAAATTATATTGTTAAATTAGGTTAAAATATATACAATATTATATATATATGTTATACATTGGATTTCTTTAGCTTATTCATAAATTTGCTTTTTATATTTTGATTCTCAAAATTCTAGCTACACCACATATTTATATTTACTCCATTTGTTTTAATTTATGCGACACAATTCGAATTTCAAGAGTCAGACAATTTAAGTTTGATCGTGAATTTGAGAATGGAGTCTTCGATCAATGTTTTGAAACAAAATTTATGTTTTTGGAAATTAAGCAAAAAATACTATAAGTCACAATAATTAGGTTCAAAACAGACTTGTTTGAATATTAGAATTTGAAAAGTGTTATATAAATTACGATAAATTGAGACGGAGGGAGTATTTTTATTTAGATACAAGGGAGAGAATTACTTTCCAAGCTGTAACGGTCAGTGCGATTGTATGGGCTTAATTGGCATTAGTCAATTTTGAGTCTCATGAAATTAGATACATGGGCCAACTTATAATATCCTGGCTTCCTCTTCACAAATTAGATCTAAATTTAATAATCAACTCAATGTATGGTTCAAGACAGTGAAGAGAAAACTTTAAGTGGAAGAATAATTGCCTTTTCCTTACTAAACTTGTTAACTTTTCCATCAAATGGATTCAAAAATGTAAAAGAAAATGTCATTAACCTCTCATAATCAGCTCTATTAGTAAAAAATAATTAAAGCTTTATGTTCATACGCCCCTTGTCGTTTGTCCTCTCACTACTTCGAAGAGCACAAGTAATGAAAAATAACCGCACGATTTGTCCTTCAAATGAGTTGATATTTACTTGTTGTCTTTAAATGGATTAGTCTTCAATATTTGCCCAAAGAAATCAAACTTATGCCTAGCGGAACATAAGTTTTTTAAGGGCGTGAGATATAACTTGTGCAATATAATAAGTCAAAAATATAAACTTTAGCGAAAAAGTTATTTTAATTTCCCAAAGACAAACCAGTACAAAATAGGGACAAAAGTGCAAATGACCAAAAAATAGCTGGGTAGGCCTGGCGTACATAGTTTGGGTATAAAGTAACGAGTTCAGTTGAAGTGCTGAATGTGTACTTATAATATTGTTCATAGACAATGTTGGTTTACCAGCAGTATCCAAGCAAATTGGACGCCAAAGATGTGTTGCCATTTCTATGTCAGTTTTGTTAACCAACCACAACGGGGCAGCCATAACGTTATTTTTCTTAAATGGAAAGACATATATAGATGAGAATTTTCTCAAAGTTCGATGGCATATTTGAATCTTCTTCCTTGAATAACTAACAACAATATAACGTAAGTAGGAGTAAAGTTTACCTACACGGCTACACTCTATCGTTTACCCCCACACCTATGAGATTTTACTGGATTTGTTGCTGTTGAGACAAAGCGAAGAACATTGATAAACTATGAAGTACTTGGGCTCTCACAACTTGAAAGAGCCCAAGTAATGAAAAATAACTTGGGATAAACAAATTGCTAATATAGAGTGAACCATATCTATGGGGTAATCAACAAGGCATTATTTGCCAAGAAATTCATAAAGCTCATAGTTTCAGAGTAGTAATCACATAAATTGACTCAGTACAATGCAGTAGTATGGGTACATCATTTACAGTTGCCCATATTCTAACCGCTATTTGTTCATTCTTACAGTTTCCTATCTGTTAAGGTGCCTCATGCAACGATTGCGGCCACTAGTACCTTAACAAAATGGACCAACCACTACAGCTGGTAAATGGAACAAGTTGGTGAATGCACGGTTTTCAAAATCCACTTTTTCGTAAAGAGCATCATACATCACTTCTTTTGCTATATACCGAAATGTACAACGCAAGCACAAACCATACCTATGAGACAAAGGCAAATTCAGAGCTAGAGGAAGATAAAAATATGTACTCAGTTTAAGTCTATCGAAAGTAATGAGTTCATTGAACTGCTGATATGTACTTATATAATATTGTTCATAGACAACGATAGCTAATTATCCAGCGAGCACTGTGGCCACCAAAGAGGTCAGAAGCAATGGCAAACCAAAAGAACATTGGGATCAAACAGATCACAAACCACCAACAGTTACACAGGCTCCTGTCCCTTATTAACAGGGATCTCACCCAGAAAGTGCCAATGTCTATTGTTGTACCTGCCAAAATGCTGATAACGAAGCTACAGAACAAAATATGATTAGGAACATTCTTCAAATGTGGGATAGAGAGCAGCAATTTAAAGGCTATTCATATCCATATTCATCCTGAAGCAGTAACTAGCCAAGAGTTAATGCATAAACTCCAAATCAGGCTACAGATTGATACGTTTTGCCAGTTGCTCGAAGAGAACAGATTGATTTCGATTATGTCCAATCCCCTTATTTCATGAAACAGAGAAGAAGCACTGAATGTTACAAGTTATCTATTCAGAATTTACAGCCTATTAACAAACTAAGACACACAAAGCTATTCATATTGCTCAATTTCTCTTGCATTCATAAGGTAAGCCGACAAGATAAGGAGAAGAAACAATGATCAATAGATGAGCTAGCGTTAAGCAAAGATTTCAAAACGGCACTACTCCTAGCTACAGAAAATATCAGTGACCTGGAGATGGAACATTGCTATGATAATCATGATTTTTTACTCCGAAATATTAATAATCAGAACATAGACAATTATATATATGGGAAAAATTGAACTATATACAAATTTTTTTCAACTACATAATCCATCTAAGGAACTATATAAATATTTTGATGTGTATTATATATCTTGTAGAACGACTGAATTCTGAAACCAATCGTCAGGAATATCAACAGGAATGTCCTCAAACGTTCTATACATCTCTTCCTGAAATTCATTGCTTCTAATAGCATCAACTCCGTGGCCTTCTTGTACTTCCAACGTTGTCTCTCTATTCTCCATTGTAGTAGCTTCATAAGTACTGTTTTGAACATCATATTCCGAAGTTGTAGCCTCAACTGCATCTTGTTCATCACAAACCCTAACTTGATCTTCCGTTGTGGAGTAGTCGTTATTATGATTAGGTTCAAGCAACATAGGATCGATGATTCCCGCAACATCTCCATCTTGTGCCTCCATAACATGATCCACGTTCTTCTCTTTATCCATCTTCTTCTTTATTCGACACACTACAAAATCTTCTTTAAGAATATGATTATTTTCCTTAAAGAAACTATCCGCGACATGATATTCTACCATCAACCAGGTTTTATTTTGGCCACACTCACTTGTTTCAATCTCTTAAACCCTACCACAGGCGCACGATTCCTCCTTATAAGATGTTCCCTGGTTTGCCCTTTCCAAGTCCCTTTAGCACAAATTCGAGAAAACCTTTTATATTCAATCTTCTGCTTCTTCAAAGGAGTAATAAAGTAACGAAACTTCTCTTTAGAATTAGTTCCAAATATCTCCCATGGTGGTTGATCTCCATATATATCCGCAAACTGGATAGGACATTGTTGATTCAAACATAATTCGCCTTTGAAAAACCTCTTAAGATAGTTGATTAGCTCCGTATCAGTAGGATGAAAACGTATTCCCATTGGCTTCGACATTGATTCTTGATCCAGAATTAACCTATGTAAACTACTTATGTGAATTGTGAAGCCTAAACAAAGATAGTTATCTATTTATACACATCTTATTACCATAATGGAAAAAAACTCTAATTACTTAACAAACTCAAGTTACTTTATTTCCTAAATTACTACTATAACTGTAATTGAACAAACTAAAGTTACTTAATTACTTCTCTCAAGTTACTTTATTTCCTTAATTACGCATTTTCAATTTCTAATTTTTATTGGACGCAAGTTTCTCTAACACGTGCCCCACTTTTTGAAGCGCCCTTTCTCCTATAATTAACTTGATTTAACAAATTAGTAATATTGAATTATAGAAGATTAAAAATATCTTTGAAGAGACTCTTTTTTTCCGTCAACTGCAGAGATTTTTTTGTGCCCCACGTTATATTGATGCTAACAGGAGCTGTTATTTTAGGTAAGTTGTTGAATTCAATTCCCTGTGAATTTTTGTCACATAATAAGATTAATTAATATTTATGAACTAGGTTTTAATGATTTTTTTGTATTCTTTTATTATTTTTAGTACTCTATAAAATTATTAATTTTCTTTATTATAATTATATATATAGAATTAATAAATAAATAAATTTATGAATTGAGCTAATTAATAAATAAACAGATCAATAATCATTTCAAATTGGGACAAATTTGGACGGATTATAATTTGATGAGCGGATTTTGCTGTCCATAGTTAATCAAACCACTAGTGAGTAGTGATCTTTTAAGAACACTTAGCTATACATTCAATCTTACGAAGTTCACGTTGAAAACAGTACTGATTTGTTTGAGTTATGCATGAATTTTATATTCATGCACGTAACTAGTATACCATTTTAATTTATTGGTCAACCTCTACATTAATTAATTAATCTCAAAATAATCATCTTAAATGAAGTTCATGTTTGAAAACTCTAATGTGCCCTCTTTTTCCCTTCATGAGGTACATAACTAGTAGTAATATTCTGACAAAATTAAGACCTTCTAATCAACACATAATCAATCAATCAATCACATCTTGGTACAGTAGAATTAGTGGAAACAAAAGAGATGTCAACACATAATCCGTATCGTTTTTTCCCCTCCCAAGTAAGGAATAACAACAACCATAATAATATATAATAATAATAATAGGGGAAATTTACATAAATCCAACTGGTTTAATTAGATATATTTTATTTTGTAATATTATAGTAATTTTTACCATATTTTAGTGTGTCTAGATACATCAAAATACATGCATTTCGGGATACATGAGTCCAAAATTAAGTGTAATTTATTCTAGATACTGTGTATTCAAATAGATTCGCATGTATTTAGGATACATAACAAATTTTGCTCGCTGGATACATGAATCACACCAGATAAATACATATACATATATCTAGTATGTATCTAGTGTGATTCGCTTGTATCTTGGATACATAACTATCTCCCTCTCCATCTCACTCGCCTTCTTCCCCGGTTCTCTTGCCTCTTTCCCTATTTTAGTGCATATGGTAAAAATACAAACAAAATAATTGGAATCGTTCCGAAGAGAATATGTATCTTTCTCAATATACGGTAGAAAAATCTTAATTAAAAGTTTATCTTAATAATAATTATTTTTATTCAATATACTAAAAATAAAGGAAAAATTACGCGGAAAAACAAACATATACTAGTTAATTAGCTAATATAACTATATTTTGAATTAATTACGGCTCGTAGCTTAATTTTAGTTTTAATTACGTCACTTGTCATCTTTTATACATATACAAATACATATTATACACATATATATACAAATACATATTATACACATATATATACAATTATATTTATATACAAATACAATTAGCCTCTCTCCACTCTCTGACCTTTCTCGCTCGCCTCTCTTCTCTCTCTCCCAATCTCTCTCGTCTCTCTCCCAATCTCTCTTGCCAGATATACAAATACATATATATATATATATATATATATATATATATATATATGTTGACACCCAATTTTGGACATCCAATATAGATTAATCATCGAGTTTCTTCAATTTTAAACGTTT